>APFE030566767.1:32948-131833 GCA_000404065.3 Pinus taeda | reverse complement strand
CTAGCTCAAAGGAGACTAAGCTAATTGACAAAAAAGTAATTCAACGCATGTAACCCTAGGAAACCCTAATTTGACTAGTCTAACCTCTATAGTGCAATGAGGATAAGTAATGCTTCTATCAATGCTGCTACTACATCTAACAAGTGAGAATGCATAAATCTACACTACTGACTTTACCAAGGACATGTTTTTATGCTTTTTCATTAAGGAGGTGGAGTGATTGTGTTTTGCTTGCTTACTAGGGTTTGATTGTGCAGATTGGGTGGAGAAGGAAGGAAAGCGTGGGATAGGTTGGGGGGGCTAAGTGAGGTCCCTATGGACCCTTGGCATCCATCCACAGAGGTTTCCCACGTGCAGGAGCTCAGCAATCGCGTGAAAGACCTCCTACAGGATGTCTGCAGGGGATTCTACAGGAAACTCAGGGTTTTCTACAGGATGTCTCTGAATTGCTATAGGATGGTTCTGAATTGCTACAAGATGGTTCTGAATTGCTACAGGATGGTTCTGAATTGCTACAGGATGGTTCGCCGAGGAGAACTGAAGTGGGGAAAAGGTGATGGACGGGTAGGAAGGGATGTGAGAGGTAAGGGTCAGGCTAGTGATGACTCAAGAATGGGAGGATGAGATGGAAAACAGGTGGAGGGAGCGTATTGGAGTGATGGACGTGAAAGGTCAAAGAATGAGGCCAAGTGAGGATTAGGAGATATTTAGGAAAGGGCAGAGTGCTGTGTAAGGCAGAGGAACATGATTGTATGCGAGGTCAGAACAGAGAAGATGGCAATGAACGAGATGGAAGAGAATGTAAATAAAGCAAATGATCGAAACTGTTGATCAAACCAAGAAAGTGTAAACCTACACTTAAATATACCGTGACCTTCTTTAACAGTGATCCAAAACACAAGTAGAAGTACGTATGGACTGTGGTGAAGAGATGTGTGGTTTGTATAAATGACAAGGAAGCATCTAAATCCAAATCATAATGGTATTAACCAACTTCATGCATATTTTTGGTGGTCTGCTACGTACTACACCCCAATCTTCAGACGAGATGGCAGTGAGCCTTAACAAACGATTTTAATGGAGCTCCAATGAATATCATGCATTAACTGCTACGCTAAACAAGTGAGAGGAATTGCACCATAACCAAAACCTATCTAACTCATAAGAGAATCGAATTACAAGACTGCCATTCACATTTCATGTGCAAATAAACTCAAAGTGCTGGAAAAAGAAATAGAACAATACTAAAACAGAGGGGATCTATGGCTCTCAGGTTGGGCCCTAACCTAAGAGCTATAGTCTCCTAATGAAAACTCAGGAATCGATCACAAAATGTCCTCTTTATTCACAGCTCAATGTCATGCCAAACTGGCTTACAGCAAAAAGGAAAACAAACTTGGACTGATTACAAAATGATATGATAACCCAAAAGATTCAACAACCTCACTAAGGCTACGGCCTCCATATTTATACAAAAAAAGATGATGATCCGCCAAGTAGCCTTGATTCTAGGAGCTCGGCTGTCCACTGAAGTTTAACTGCGGATTTGTGAGGCAGTCAACAGTTGATGACTGCTGTTCCTGTAGGACAGCTGGCTACTTCTGAGGCTCGGAGGGGGAGATTGATAGGAGCTCGGAGTTCTCGGTGGGAATCACGAGGACTGTCCCAATACTGTGGACATCCTTCCACAAAATCAGCAGCTCCACCTTATGTCTCCTTACTCCCTTTACGTTGTCTTTTGTTCCCCTTTTTCCATGCAAAAACCTGAAATCACAATGCATTAGTCACGTGGATAAAGTGTCTAGCCTTCCTCCTACAAACAACACGAAATAACTAAGAAATGCATGCATGAGCAAAGAAAGATGAATGGTTTGAGCAAGTAAAGTGGGCCAAAATGAGCCCGAATTGTACCAAAATTGGGGCTCATCACCGAGCTCGAATTAACTGAGTGAAAATTTCCATGTTACCTCAGTTAACTAACTCCAAGTATTCTACTGAAACAAAAGTTGGAATTTTAATCCACTTTAACCAAGGAAAAGTCAAAACTATATTTTCTTGCTGCATTTTCAACACCTTGGTGCCCATTTTTGAGTAATTGTGTCATTTCATTAGAGCTTACCACTTTGGAAGGTTTCTTTTGCATACTTATAAGCTCAATTTCCTTTCCTCCCAAAGTAATTATTATGTAGAGATATTGAAAATTAAATGTTAAAAATTAATCATATTAATTTACATAATATATGAGAGTTGATATGCTCAATTGATCTAGGAAATTTTGGAGCTATTTACTCTTCTAGTCATTTTGGTGAATGCTTCAATTTCTTTTGAATTATTTTATAATATCACATGGTGCTCATTTATAAATGCTACCAAGTCTCTTTTGTTTCATGTTTTACATGTTTAAGAGAAGTTTAAACTTTAGTTTTCTATGTTCATTCATTTTTGTGTCGGTCATCCCTCCATCAGTTATACCTCATGATTTCATCCATTTGCATAATCTCTTAGTCTAGTGGATGATCATTTATGTGGTATACATTAAGGCCCTCCTTAGATGGATCTTCCCCTGAGTTGATATGGGTATTCATGGTAACAAGTTGGAATGTTGAACTACATTTTATCTAGTTGATAAAAGGTGGGAAAATTGGGCTATAACAGATGCCCTATAGTGCATGAGGTCAAAAAAGAAACTCATGGCTAGAATGCATCACAACAACATAACAAAAATTTGATCATGGATTCAATATTAAATGACTATAGTTATTGTCCTAGAGGTTTGAAAACCTATGCTTAGCATAAAGAGAAATTGAACATGTCCACCAACCATACACTACGAATATATGACATGAAATGATAATATATGACCTGAAGACATACATAGTGGATGGAGGTAAGAAAGTAAAAATCATAGCCATGATCAAAATCCAACATTGATATATGTCATAGTATACATTAGCAAGACTCTAAACATAGAGCAGGGACATGCCCCACAATATGCCTCAATGTACATAAAATCATACATAACTCCAAATGTGTCTTGGGAAGGGTTCCATATAAGAGTTAGATGTGCCTATCTCAAGGTTTTCTACTCAACCTTGATGGTATGAATCCACAACACGTGAATAAATGGGCTAATCTTGAGCATGGTAGAATTCCTCTCCTTACTAATCATTGAGTCATGTCATTAACACATGCGAGGGGACCGAACAATGATGAAAATGGACTAAAAGGTACCTAGTAAAACAGAGAGTGTGTGAATAAATGTGTCCATATTGAACATTCACGTATTTTTCCTATTATGAGCCAAAGTGGTAAACTCATTGTCAACTAGGTGGAAGCCTACCACTAAGGAGAATATCCATCAAAGGAAATACTTATTGTATCCCATCGACAAGAAATAGATCAAGAGATGATGTAAATGAATGAACTCATGTGGTACAACTTGCATAGGAGACACAAAAGGTCAACAAGGACCAAAGAAGAAGTTTATGCTTCCCTTAAACATGTAATAACACCACAAAAAGGAGACTTGGTAACCTTGACTAATGAGCACCATTTGAAATTGCAAAACAACACAATAGGCATTGAAGCATGCTCCATAATAAGTGGAAGGGTAACTAACTCCAAAAATACCCATATGCGAGATAATTATTTACATATTATTGTTAATAAGGACTCCATGGGGCAACCTCTTGATAAGACTCATACAAGTAATACTCAAACTTCTTCGATCCATATTTCCAAATATTTTAATAAGGTTGGAGATAAAAGTTTGAATGCTTCACACACTAGATGTAGCTCCAAACATAACCTTATCAATTTAGGAAATAGTGATATGAGTGATAAGCATGAAATAAGCAATGTCCCAAGAAGAAGAATCCTAACAAACCTAGAATGAAGCCATATTTGACTAGGATACCTGCATTGGCTATAAGTTACATTTAAAGTAAGGAACATATGGAGGATAATAGTGTTGTTCCATTAAATCTCAAATATTTCAAGATGAAGTGGTTACCATACATAATTGTAACTAAGATGTGAAGTAAAATACATTTATGGTTTCCCCTTCAAATTTAAAGGGAGAAAGCATGATATAATAAATGAATGATAAATTTGATATTCTTATAAAGCACTCATTACCTTTGATAAATATTTAATTCAGTAGAAATTATTCAGTAAGTTAGATTCACATTAGTTCAAGTTTTATTACACTTCTTATATGAGATAAATCTATATTTAAGTTATGTATAAATATAGCCAGCTATGAACTTAATATATATGTAATTCATATTAATAAATGAGCTTGTTTCCATATAGTGTTGCTTCAATTTAACTTAAAACAATAACACTTTCCAAGGAGCATAACCTATGTATTTGACCTTATTTTAATTTGATGTTAGAGTTATAGGTAGGATAATCAGTATAGTAGGATTTTCATATTTAGGTGAACTGTGAATTTGTAGCAATCTCCATTATTAATTCACATTCTATTTATTGATTGCTACTATAAGTTCTTGCCTAAATTAAGCAAGCCATTCATTCAAGTGCATTGTGTCAACAACATAATGTATTAGGGTGCCCCTTTATGTGTATAAGTAAGTTAGGAAAGAATGTAAACCATAAACCCTAAACTTGAAAGCATTTAGAGTTGTTAGAAAGCTTGAACCTACTAGAGATATAGTTAATAATTTTGTGGATAACAAACAAATGAACATAGTGGTTTATAAAAAAATTTAATTGAGTTTGAGAACATAATGAGTCATTAAACATTGAGAAATAAATCTACATATATACGAGATCCATTTGACTAAGGAGATGCACCTAAGAGAGCATGTAAGGGCCAAGATGCTAAATAATTGATCCTAATTACACACACACGCGCGCACACACACACACACACACACACACACACACACACACACACACACACACATATCATCGTCTCTCTCAGCAAGAGGGGAAGATTGAGGGTCAATACTACAATATTTATAGGCACATAGCCATTACAACAATAATTTTCACCATCATGTCATTCTCATGGAGTTGAACTTGGCTAGGTGAAATAACAAATGTTCTTCCAAAATTTTGAAGATAACACCAATTGGATATATATATATATATATATATCTATATATATATATATATAATATATATATATATATATATACTTTTTAATAATTGACATATTGTTGATAGGTAGGTTGTGTTAGGATGCATGATTATTCCATTGAAGCATATAGAGCATTCTAATATAAAGAAGGACTATTATTTCAACAATAAATATGTCAAATTGTTTGGAGGAAATTCAAAATATTGACTCTAATTGAAATACCTAAAGCTTACTTTCAATTATATCAACCATTGCGAGAAATCAATTCAAAATATAGGTTAGGAACACTTAGAGATTTGGTTAAAGACGATGAGAACATTAAGAAACAAACATCTTACATTTTATTCAACATAAAAGATGAGAACATATTTCAAATGTCATTTAGTAATTGATGACTCTTGATTGATAACTAAGAAAGCCTCCACATTAAGGTACTAGAATCTAAAAATACCTTTGTTACTAATTTGAAAATTACAATAATTTTTCATTAAAAGATATTAGGATTTCAATTAGTAAGTCATGTTTAGAGTTAAATATAATTCTAAAACATGGGACTCGTGACATTGGAGTTAAAGAGGAAACTAGCCTCATAAAATTTAGTTATTTCTGAATGATTAGATTAATCTATTCATGAGTAATGTGAGAAATTTAGACAACCCTTGGCCAGAATCCATGGAGCAATTACCTTAGTTGTATGGTAAATTCAATGTAGGTGAATACATAGGATATTCAGTTTTTCAATATATATTTAAGTATAATTACAAATAAATGGGGTTATGATCATAAAAATTATATTAAAACAAACAATTATATGAATATCAACACAATTTATCAACCAAAACTAAAATAAAATACTAATATGTAGAAATCAATTTTCATAGTTAAATAAAGACCAAGAGAAATATGTGAGAGTTTTTAATTCCAAAGGCAACTTGGGAAAGTACACTAATACACATAGCTCCATGTTAAAGCACCTTTTATATTGAATACACATAGCTCCATGTTAAATCACCTTTCATATTGTAAGATCAAGGGTTAAATTTTGTCTAGAAACTATGGATCAAGTTTTGTGGTTGTGGTTGGACCTGCAAGAACTTAAAATTGGTCTCTTTTGATTTGCTAGTGCAAATATAAAAAAAATACACAAATACACATTTTTTCAAATTTTTATAAGAAGTGAACTACTAGACCACAATTTGCCAATTGAGATGTCTTGTAAAGTTTTTCCAATAATTTTAATAACTATAAATGTCATTTTCAATGATAAAGGAAAAGTTTAACAAACAATTTTCAAATATTTTTGAATATAATATATTTTAAAATAACTTTATAAGTAATTTTTTATAAAAATCTAACATTTGCAAAATAAACTTGCCTATCAACATATAAAGAATGATATTAGAAAATGTAATAAAACCATGCCTAGTAAAATATTTAGTTGAATTAGTCATATAAATATAAACCATGCTTAGTAAAATATTTAGTTGAATATATTCATATATATATATATATAACAATAGTTACATTTAAAGGAATATGTATTTTAAATTTAATTTTGATTGATAATTTTTTAATTAATTTATTTATTTGATTAATAAAATAAATTCCAAAAGTAGGACAACCAAACTATCAAAAGCATTAAAACAAAATAACTAGAGAGATAGTTTGGTGATACATAAATCTAAATTACGTAAACCAGTGTGCCATTTGGTTCCAAACTAATTGTATATCAACACATAGTCAGTCCTAGATAAATTGATATCCTTGCATTGCATTTATTCTTGCCCATACCTGCCACTCAATAATAATCTACTTAACCAAAACCAAAGGAAAAGAAATCTATGACACCTTTGTGTAGACCAAAAAGAAAGTGAAATCATGAACTATGAGATATTCTTGCATATACTACACTGAAGAAATATTTAATTGCATGTACTGCACTAAAGAAATATGAAGCAAGATATCACATAAATATCTATAAATATGTAACAATAGGTAGACTTAAATTTAATTAGATACATTTAAATGAATATATACATTAAATTTAATTTTGATTGATAATTTTTTATTTAATTTGTTTATTTAATTAATTATTCAATTAACTACTTATTGGGAGATATCACTACCCTACCATAAAATCATTAAAACAAAGTAACCAAGGAGGTAGGTTTTTCTCATACATAAATTAAAATTACAATATACCAACTTCCATCTTCTTCTATTTATAAGTAAATAGAATATTCGGCTCTAAACTAACTATATGTCAACACATAGATAGTCTTAGATAAACAGATAATCTTCTACTGCATTTATTCATTCCCATACTTGGCATGCAATAATAATGTACTTAACCAAAACCAAAAGAAAAGAAATTGATAACCCCTTTGTGTGGATAAAAAGTAAGAGAAATCATGAACCATGACATATTTGTGCTTATACTACAGTGAAGAAATATTTAACTGCATGTACTACAAGTGAAGAAATATGAAGAAAGACAACATGGTTTAGTGAGAAACTTCATTGAATTACATATCTATAAATATGTAACAATAGGTGTATTTAAATTTAATTAGATACATTTAAAAAAAATATATACTTTAAATTTAATTTTGATTGATAATTTCTCATTTAATTTGTTTATTTATTTAATTATTCAATTAACTACTTAGTGGGAGATATCACAACCCCACCATAAAATCATTAAAACAAAGTAACCTCAGGCAAGTAGGTTTTGCTCATACATACATCAAAATTACAATATACCAGTGTCCATCTTCTTCTATTTATAACTAAATAGAGTATTATATCAACACATTATCAGTCTTAGATAAACAGATAATCTTCCACTGCATTTATTCTTTCCGATACCTGCGATGCAATGACAATGTAATTAACCCAACGAAAAGAAATTCATGACATATTTAATAAAAAAATCATTAACGATGACATATTTGTGCATATAGTGGTGAAGCAGAAGCGGAGCATAAATTTTAGAGAGGAAAACAAAAGGCACTTGGTATAAAAGTTGGTCTAATTAAGTTGCCATTACCTGGTGTTATAAGTTGCTCTACTAGCCGATGCTGACTTTATTGCCGCTGCCACCATTGCCGGTGTTGTTGCTGTTCACCATGTTGTTGTTGCCGCTGTTGGTGGTGTTGCCACTGTTGTTGCCGAGGATGGGATTGGCGTCGATCTTGGTGTTGGGGCCGATGACGTTCTTGTCGCCACTGTTCCACCTGCGGTCGACCTTGTTGTTATTGCCGCAGAAGTTCCGCCCTGCTTGTTGCAAATTGCTCATGTTGTTGGCTTACGGATATTGAAACTGGAACGCCTTCGAAGGCAACAAGATTCCCACTTCTGCGGAAAAACGGCTTCAGTTCAACTCAATCTGCTTAACTGTAACAATACATAACGTGGACATTGATAAGTTACTGTGAATGAACGCCTAACGTAGACCTAGAATATGAGCAAATCAATGATATCTCACAGATTAGAAATATACAACCATACCTATAACTGGAGTAGGGAAAATTCCGTAAGCAAGAGGTGAGAAATACAATGGCGTAGCCTGCCTTATATAGAAGCAGGCGAACTCCAAACTCGGATTTGAAAACCATCTACACTCCCAACCAGGGTCAAGTTTTGAATTTTTCATGTATTAAATTTACATGAATGACATGATCAATCATGCAAAGACCAGCGTCACGGCCAGCGTCACGAGGATGACATATTGTGGACGCCTTATTGGGCAGACGAGTTATTCTTTTTGAGAGAAAGAAAAGTTGCACAATTTACTGATGTGACAAAGATTTATTCGCGCAATTGGACAGAAGAGTTACTCTTTCTCTGCCAAAAAAAACAATTATTTGCCATCTTTACAGATGTAACGACTCATATTTATTCGCCCAATTGGGCAGGCGCGTTATTCTTTTTTAGCGAAGAAAAAATATTTGCCTAGGGTTTTTTCGGGCAATGGGGCAGAGGAGTTATTCTTTTTGGGCTGCAAAAGATAAAAGGATATTTGTTATCATAATAGAAGCAAAATACAGCAGCATATTTAGCTTTTAAAATTAATGTACATATACTTTTAAAGAGATAACTAGTCATTGTATTATTTGTTTCACTGTATTATTTCAAAGGAATTATTTTTCTTAGACACCCACTTGTGGTCATAATTTCTTTTAGATATCCACTTATTGTGGTCTTGCCAAGTTATTGTCCTCACAATATGCCATTTTTTAGAATTTATTTATCAGTGTGTTAAACTCAAAAATCTTTCTGGGAGAGCTATGATGTCCTCCTCAATAAGCCATGATGTCTCATGATTGTTTCCCAATTATTTTTACTCTAAATACATCTCTATTTCTATTTTCAAGATGTCAATACTTTCTAAAAATACTTAAAAATATTGAAAATCCCTTGTCACAATATTTAAAGCTCCAATAACAATTCAAGTAAAGCAGCTATTGTCTCATTACCTCCTAAAAGGCAGTCCCTCCTCTTGAAATTGTCTTTCCTTTCGAAGTTTTAGTTGTCTCAAAGCCTTATAGAGAAGCAATTCTAGTTATTTCTTTCGTACTAGGATATGATGATAAGGATATTGTAGATGAAGCTATTTTGGGAATGATGGAATATATTTTTTTGCTAATCTCTCATTAAAAACACACTATGAGAAATATTACTACTATGCTTATATGCATGCATGTTACAGGTTTATTTGGTATATGCATATTTGGATCTATATTTTGAACATATACAAATTATCTTTAATTATGGAAGTAGTGTTCAATGACTATTTCATTTAAAAAGAATAAATTGCAATGGACCTTAACACCATTGTTGAATGGTGATAATTTTGTCAAAATATTAGAAAAACCACGAAGAAAGTCTACTTGGCTTACAGGGCTCCACGAACATGCAAATATTGCATGATTGAATCCTATAATATCCCAACATCAAAATTTTAATCAGATATGGTACACTCTAGGTGTTAGAATGAAATTCTTGTAGAAAAACACCTAACACAATAAAGATCTAAGAATGGAGCCTCTTCTTTATGTAAATAAATAGAAACAAAATTACATGCCCACATAAGACCTACTAAAGCCGTTGGCTTGGCATGTATGGCTGCCCATCAACAAAGAGATTAAATATATTGAAGCACAATCATAGATCCTAGATGGATCCACTACACAAATTACTCCCACTCGTTTTCATACCTAGGATCAACTAGAACTAGCCTTGTCAAGTTCACAACAAAAGCCAAATAGATAAATAACTCTCCTATCCACTTTTATAGGCTCGGTTGAGTCTTTAGAGACTTTATTTTATTGTTTTCCCTCGAAAAACCAAAGAAAATAACATGGGCCAATGCCATGGGAAACTACCACATTAAAAAGATTGTTTTCCCTAAGGTAATCCACTTCTATCCACTTCTAATAATAGAGACACATTCTTTTGCATGATTGTTTTGACATGGTCTGAATGAGTTGATGTAATAGTGGTGTAAAAGTTTTGGAGCAACTATCAACTCATGGCATTCAAAATTTAGTATGAATGTGCCAAAGTTGAATTCTTCCATGACTGTTAAAAATTCTACATGGGTTCTAAAAGGTAGGAAGCATGATGTTATTCAACCCTTCAAGGCCTTCCACTATCAAGTACAATATCTCCCTCATAAGATCATTATTGTAAGACAATACTGGGGATGTTAAAGCTATGATCATGGTGAGACAAGAAGCAACTGTGAGATTGACCCCTTCAGAAGGATGCTCCAAGAGTTTGGGTTCTATTAATGAAAGCATAGATGGCTTGAGATTCCAACTGAGTTTCCTCCATTCTAGTTGCCCCACCTCTACCAAACATGTGTCTAATTCCTCCAATTTTTGAAGGTCTATGGTTGACTTTGTTAGTTGCAATTTAGATCCCAAGTACGAAGAACTTAGCTCCTCTTTGTTGCCTTTCCTTCAGTTCCCATGGACAATTTTGTTGCATAATGGCATAGACCATTTTTGAGAAAGACTTTCTATTGTCATCTAAAGTGGTATTGCTAACAAAAGGCCCCATGTTTCTTTTATTTTATTTAGAATTTTGTCCAAAATTTTATGAGTACTTTCTAGGAAACGTCCCATTTCCTCTCATACCAAAGCATGAATACACTAATTCGTCAATAAAGTAAATACAAACTTGATTGGTAATAGTAAGATGACTGTACCACCTCCCTCCTTTCCTATTCCTTTTTTTTTTAACACAAAATCTCCTTTCTATGGAGAAACTCTAAAATTTCACAAACCCCTTGTCAAATGCTAAAACCAATCAAAATTTTCAAAACTATCAACATGGTTTAGTCCATAACCCGCCATCTTTCATGCTTCGACACTGATATTTTTGAGTGGAAAATCCATGTAGATGGAAAGAGAATGAGTTCTCACGTAAAGACTTAGATCTTCATACGTCAATCAAGAGTCTGTGGACCCAATAATTATGCCCTTGCGAGTGAACAATGGATCATGTGCCACGTTTAATTTGATGCTAGGGGTTTCAAATGTACAGGAATAAGACTATATTAGACAAAGATAAGCCTCTACATCAATCCAAGCACATAATGCAACATACTATATAACGAAAAAATACATAGCATTACTTTATTTATTTATGGCCACCCACCACAAAATATTTTGATGAAATATAATTTACCCAATTCCACAAAAACATGGTGTCTTTGCCTCTATGACTATTGTGTGAGTGATCTTGATGTGGCAAGATCAAGTAATCTAATGTAACAAAACAAACAATTTTGTGTGCACTTGAAAAGGACCCTGGTTAGCTCCTTGATCGAACAATAAAAATAATCTTGTGTCTGCTATTAAGAGTGCATAGAACTTTGGGTCCTGTAATGAATCGATGGTCATTGCTAGAACCAAAGCCTATTAAACTTTATCAGCTCCTTCCTACGCTTAGAGGTAGCAGTGATAGTGCAATGCCCAAGCTATGTCCACTTCCTTTCGCCTGGAACAGATATGAGGATGCTCAGCTCCTTTCTCTGCTCAAACACCTATTGTGACAGTGTTTTGGCAATGCGACCAATGCTTAGGCTATATCACCTAATCAGCATAAAACACTCATACTCCCTTTCAACTTCCATTGAAATGAATGCGGGGATGAAACTAGTCTAACACCTCTTCTCATTAGATGGCTTGGTGTTCATTTTATTGCAAAGAATTACCCTCTTCACGACCTCGACTCGTACAGAGAAACATCACCCTTCAGATTAGCAATGCTGCTCTTCGGTTATGAGTTCCTCACATTCCCTTGTGTTGACGGTATAGTCCCATGTGACTGATTCAATGGGTTTGTGTGATTTTCGACTCATCTCCTTTATCACACCCCTACACCGGTGGTAATCTTACAACCACACTATAGCAAGGTGCGGCACCACCGACCACTTTATTTTCACCAATACTTATGATCGTGGACTACGCCTAACATTCATACTTAGTTTGTTTTTCGTTACCAAGTATTAGTTTATCATTTATACATGATGAAACCATTAACTTTCATCAAAACAACATTAACACATGTAAATGCAAAACAATAGAAAGGGAGGGGAAACTCCCTCCAATATGAGCCTTCCCATATATCAATATGTATAATCTTCAATTTTTACGACATAAGTTAAGTCTTGGAGGAAACCCCAAATTTACACTTAGCCAAATTTTTACAACTTTGGCAAACTCGGTTGGTGAGCTCGTCGGCACCTCCGCATGGTCGTCGCACGACTCACCCAACACTTTGTTCACCATTCATTTAGAAAATTCCCGAACTTTGTTACCCTGCCCGATATTATCGTTCAACCCAACCATTCCTTCGTTCGTCGGGTGCACACGCACCCATGTCGCCACTCGCCCAAACTCTTTTTCACGATTTCGAACTCCCTTCGTTCAGTGGGCCGCACGTAGTACCTCCTACACAAAATCCCATTCACTACCTCGAGTTCAACCACCCTTCATTCGGCTAACACCCACACCGTGTTGTCTTGCACGAACTTTCAGCCTTCGTCCAGCCCTGCACGGATGCCCTACCTGGGTCACTCGTTGTTCAGCTTTGCTTGGACACCCAACTGGGGTCACCCGTCATGTAGCCCTACATGAATGCCCAACTCGGGTCGCTCGTCGTGCAGCCCTATACGGACGCCCAACTCGGGTTGCCTGTCATGCAGCCCTGCATGCTGCGGCTTCCCAACTTCGTACTTCTCAATTTCGTCTTAGCACTGCGTCCAAGTAACTCATTAGTGTTCGTATGTTGAATGGATGCTTTTGTTTGAAGTCCCACCACCTATGTATATGGGTGGTGGGCGAGTCAAGCCACCTAGCTGATTTGTGTCATATGCTCAACAGACTCTCCAATATTTGCAACATTCACCAAGGAGGTGGGTCGGCCTGCCCAACTCATGGGACCGCCCCCTCGGCTTACCCATATTTCCTTTGTTGTTGAATTTGTTGTTCCTTTGATTTCCATTGGCTTTGTAGTTGTTGTTGTCATCATCCCTTGTATTATCCTTCTCGTGAGGACACTCTCTAGCATAGTGGCCAATTATGTTGCAAGATCATCTTCCTTTTCTTCCTTCTTTTCTTCCTCACTTAAATCCTTGACCTTGTTTTCCTCGACCAACATTGTCCTTCCTTTTAGCAT
The DNA here is from genome assembly GCA_000404065.3 of Pinus taeda. NCBI lineage: Eukaryota > Viridiplantae > Streptophyta > Pinopsida > Pinales > Pinaceae > Pinus > Pinus taeda. Next base: position 118,035 of record APFE030566767.1, on the reverse strand, counting down.
GAGCGGAGGAAGTGATAGGATTATTTCCATTTGAGGGCTTATCTCTTTCCATCATCCTTATTTCTTCTTGAGTGCATCTAGCCAATAATTTGTCAAAACTTGGAATCCTTTCATTGTTGAGGATGGTGGTGTTAAACACATCCCATTCTCATGTAAGACCTCAAGTACAATAAGAATGAGATCCCTGTCACCAACAACTTCTCCAATAGATAGGTGATCATTCATGATTTCCATAATCCTCATGAAGTAAGATTGAATGGTCTCTTCTCTCTCCATCTTGATGTCTCTCAACATGTTCTTGAGAATGAGGACATGGTTTGCATTGTTTACTTTGAACATGCCAACCACCTTGTCATACATTACCTTATATGTTTCCAAATCATAAATATAGGCAAGCAAAGGCTTCTGAATGGAATCCACAATAATTTTCTTCGCTTTGACTAACCTTTCTTGTACTTTTTTTTTGCAGCAGTGGGTGCATTTGAAGGAGGCTCCACCACTCTTCCTTTGACATAGTCCATAGCATTATTCTCTTCCAAAGTAAAATCAAGAGACTTCTTCCATGCATCATAGTCAGATTTATCCTTAGGCTTATCCTCGGATTTGAAGTATGACGTAGTCGTCATTGACGCCAGCTCAAAATTCTTGTCCAACAACTTTACTTAGTGATTATTTTTCTCACCCTTGCTTGGGCTTTGCCTTTATCTGAGCTCTGATACCATGTTAATTTTAGATAATGGTATGTTCTATGCTTAACACAATTTACTTGAATGTTTCTTTAGCATCCCAATAACAATTTCCAGTTATTTCGAGTAGCAATCACATTAACCATTAATCACATTGACACTAAATGAAAATAGAACATAAAAGAAGATGTAGAAGACAAGCCAAGAGAAGAGAACAACATATTTGGCACACCAGATTTGGCAGATGCCAGGGAAAAACCCCAATGTGGGGAAAAACCTTTGATCAAATCTTCTTATTATTATTCAATAGTTCAATAGAGAGAGAGTACAAAAATCATATTGATTAGCCCAATACAAAGTCAAACTTCAGCCTTGCCAAATTCTGTAGTCAAATGCAGTCAAACTTCAGCCCTAACCAAAAAGTCAATGCTAGTCAAAATAACAGTGAAATACCTCCTTTGAAGCTTGATCAAAGGCAGTCAAATTTGGCCTCTGGTAGTGGTCAAATTCAACCCATACAGTCACAAAAAGTCTGGTCAAATTTGGTCAACCTGCGGCCAACACGGGTCAAATAGCCCAAAAGACCTCGATTTCTACGCTAATCAATGCAACCTAAAGAAACCAAAATTATTCCCTTAAAATTGTAGTCAAAATAATTCAAAATATCCTCGGTCAATGCTGGTTAATGCTAGTCCTGAAGTCTAAAATTTGGCCTATGATTTTCTGCCCAGAAAATCATCCTCCTTGCTAAATGTGAGAGAGAGAGGTTGCCTAAGCTATACGAACCAATCTGATGAAGAGAGAGAAGAATGTGTGAGTGATGGATGTCCAAATGAGGTGTGAGGTCTCTTCTATTTATACACTTCATTGTGGGTGAAGAGGCAGATCCATTGGGCTTCTTGAGCCTACATTATGCTGTGAGGTTGACCTGAACAATTTGCACATGTGTGGTCATAAATTCAAAAGCACACTTCTGCTGTCCAAATGGGATGATCTTTATATCAATCTCGGACCTCTCGAAAAGAGGAATCCAATGCAGCCATCATCTCCATCAAATGAGTTGTCCAAAGGTGGTATTTGGCTCTACTTGCCAGTTTTAACACCTTCTCAATCAAGTTGTTATTCATATATATATTTGAATTTGACATCTCTACTAACAAAAAATTTGTGAGTAGAGGGATTAGATAATCTGTAAACTTTATACTGTGAAAAATACCCTATAAAGGTACATCTGATGGCTTTTGAATCTAATTGTGTTCTATCTTCCTTTGGAATGTGGGCGAATGCTTTGGATCCAAATATTCTTAAGTGTTTTACTACAAGCTTAAATCCATATAATGCTTCATAAGGAGTTTTAGACTCAAGACTCTTTGTAGGACTCCTATTTTTCAAATAAAGTGCAGTATTCACTGCTTTAGCCCAAAACCCATTCCAAAGATTCTTACCTTTCAACATACTTCTAGCACATTCCACCAGTGTTCTGTTCTTTCTTTCTATTACTCCATTCTACTGTGGAGTATGTGGTACTCTGAATTGCTGCAAAATTCCATGATCTTTACAATACCTCATAAGCTCATCCTTCCTGTATTCTCCCCCTTGATCAGAATGGATAATTTTTATTTGTTTCCCTATTTGTCTTTCAATCATATTTTTTACTCCTTAAAGTATTCGAATGTATGACAATTCTTACTTAAGAAATACATCGAAGAAAACTTCATATAGTCATCAATAAAAAATAGAAAATATAGTGCACCTCCTAATGATTTTATCTGCATGGTTCCACAAAGGTGTGTGTGCACTAATTCAAGTATACCCCTCTGTTTCTTTTCTACTTGAAAAGGGAATTCTTCTCTATGCATTTTTCCTAATGTACAGGGAACACAATCATGATGTACTTGCTTTAGCATAGGAAGGTCTCTTACCATTTGCTTCTTTTGTAGTAACATCAAATCACTGTAGTTGATGTGGCCAAATTGCTGATTCCACAGCTCATCTATAGTCAAGCTCGTAGCTGTCAAGGCTCGAACTCGTGCAAGTTTTACATCGAACTTATACAGTCATCTTGTTCAGATTCCTGTAGCAATTGTCTTCATGCCATCTAGCAAATCTTTAATATAATAGTTAGATTTAAAGAATTCAACTTTCAGACCTTGATCTATAATCATGGATATAGAAATCAAGTTCTTTGTTACACCAAGCACATACATAACATTATGAATTTCTTTGATATTACCATTAGGTAGAATGACAAAAACTTTCCCACTCCCTTTGATTTAATGACTTCTCTCATCACCTAGGTAAATCTGTGCTCCTTCATTTATTTCTTTAAAATATTCGAACCAATGGTTGTTCCATGTCATATGTGTTGATGCTCATGGATATACATACTAGATGTATGCATCAACATTCTCATCATGATTCGCCATGAAAAATCTGAAATTCCACACATGATTTAAATCGCAAGATGACGTGCATGTCTTTTCTACTTCTGTTGTTCTTGATGATACTTCTTCTTCCTGCACTCCCTCGCAATATGACCCAATTTTCTGCAATAAAAACATTTAGCTTTAGAGTGGTTTCTATTTGAATGCATACCTTGGGTTTGATTCGGTCTTTTGTGTGAGTTTGCTCCATTTTGATGTTGTGAACTTCCTTTCCCTTTGAAGAAGTTTTTCTTCGCCATCAATGCAAGATCAGCACTTTGGGGCTTCAGAGTTGATCTCCTTTCTTCTTCTTGCATTAGTAATCCTGTCACCTCTTCAAATTTCGGGATCTTCTCTCTATCATTTATCCCAGTGATGAACATTTGGTAATCATCAATGACACCATTTATGGTAATTTTTACAAGATCAGTATCATCAACTGTATGACCAATATCTACTAATTTGTTCTTCAGATCTTTGATCCTTACTACGAATGAAGCAATTTTTTTATTCTCCTCCATCTTCAGAGATAGGATCTTACTCTTGAGGAATAGAGGACAATTTGAATTCTTGATCTGATACAACTCCTTCAGAATTCCCTAGGTATCATTAACTATCTTACACTCTTTGATGTGTGGTATGATGTAGTCTGTCACTTACATCTTCAGCAGTGTCCTTGCTTTACCCTCACGCTTCTCCCAATCTAGGACCGATGTTGATCCAACCAATAGCTTCGGCTCATCCCCATTTACAATCGTCCAAGTACTCTGCACTTCTAACAGAGTCTCCATCTTGAATTTCCAATTTGCATAATTGGAACCATCGAGTTTGTTATGCTCATTCAATCATGCTTCAAACATGTTGTTATTCATCTTGGCGGTTCAAAAGAAAAAAAAATCGATAGGTAAAAGAAGATGTTAGATTTACCCTAGATCTGTGCGAAAGACAAGTCACTGATCTTCAATGTTGTTTGATCTCGTAGCACACACGTAGATCACTGCAGCTTCCTTCACAGCCTCTAAACAACCTTCTATTGGCAGCTTCTACAGCCTTCTCCAAGATGCAGCCTTTTCTCAGAGCCTTTTTGCTGTTTACACGATCGTCACACATGTACATAATTTTCTGAGAGAGTCACACATGTACACCTAATATTCAAGATGTCGTCGCAGATGTATGCCTAATTTCTGAGACTCTCGTAGATATACACCTAATATCTCAGACTGTCGCAAATTTACACTGGAAACCTGCGACAGTCGAAAAATAAAAATCACGAGAAATAGCGCTATCCTCGTGCCTATCCACTCAAAACCTACGACGATTTCGGTTTAGTTGCACCCACTAGACAACGTATAGGTTCCTTAGGCTTGAGGCTTTGAGACCATGATAAAATGGAAATTTTTGTATTAAAAGAAATAAAACCCACTCATGAGCTCTATGAAAGAGTGTTTGAATGAGGAGAATGCTCTACATTGTTCATGCATATTACACATTAAATAGAAAACATGGTTTTAGGAAAATTAGAACAACATCTTAAGAAATAGAAATTAATTCATATCCTCACGTTACATGAACAAACTCTACATATTCTAGGATATTATCCATTATCTTCAACAAATTAGATAACTAAAGTTGATATTTAGTTATGGTTGAAAATATTTTTAGGAAAAAAAAATGAATTAAAAACATTGAGGATTTTCTTTTAAAATTATTTTTAAATATTTTTTTGTGGGGGAGGGTGGTAATGAATTTAGGTTACGAGGAGATCATCCTTTGCCTCTTTATTCAAATTTATAATCTATCTATGTGAACTTAAGTTGGTGTGGTGGAGAGCCCATCTGGTGACCCTTATATTTTGTTTTGGATGGAAAAGGGGTTTCATAGAGCCTTTCTTTTCACTCCAATATTTCTTTTAGGAAATATTTTGAGATTGTAGGTGTTGTAATCATATTGAAATTTTCATGAATACAGGTGACCCTTATGATGTCATGTATAAATCAAGGTTGTGTTACATAATTTTATGCATCAATTTTAATCATTGGCCCAAAGCACCATTGCAATCATATCAATATTTGGCACTATCAATATACAAGTCTGAATCAAACCCATTCACAACTTCCAAGTAAATCCTTGGATTATTGAAAAACAAAAGTTATGGGATGATCAATGTCATATACACATTGCGAAGAAAGTGTTAGAAGATATTTAGAGGGTTAGTAATGTTTCACAATTAGAAGACAACCTTGCATTTTTGGAACCAGCACATTGATTGTTGAGCATGAATGGTAGTTTTAAAAGTCATTAGCCAAGCCTCCACGAAACCACTAATAAATCCCAATGAGGTTTCCACTAGAATCACTATAGAATGGTTAGAAAAGTAAATAGTGATGATTATATTTTTAGCCACAATAAATAAGAATGAGGAATCTATCTAAACCATAGGGTAATATTAGTTTCAACTAATTATGTGAGGGTTTAAAAATATAATGTAGAAAGTTACTATTTATGGAATCTCCATTAAATTTTACAACTATAGAAAGTGTCAAAATTTGGAGCTCAATTTTAAATATCAAACACTATCCAATATCCAAAAAATATAAAATATTCACATATGCTTGTTCTTTTATTCCCATTTATTCCTTTGAATTAGTTGTACAATTACTAGCATTCCCTATAGCTTTCAGAACTAAATGTGTTGTTCCTTCTAAAACCATTTCTCACAACCCTAAAGCCCAAAGCCTAATTGACATTGAGTAGTTTTTTTTCAAAAACAACATTATTAGGGAAATTCCATAAAAAAATTCCAAGTAGCTTTTGGAAAATTGTAGAATGCTCGTGATTGAATTCACACATGGGATTGTGGCCTTGTTAATGTTAGTGTCACTCCAACCTACCATTTCCTAAAAATTGTCTATGGATGTGTAAAACTTGACAATCCTTATGGCCAAGCCATGATGTCCAATGGTTGTTCCATGGAAGATTTTAGGCAGTAATATTGGCACTTGGCCTAATTTTCCATTTCACCAATTTCCATTTTTTTCTAAAAGTGATTAGCCCAAATTTTAGAATATAAAATTATTTTACTTTAAATATCATCAAAATTTTATATCTAATATTATAAAAGAATTATAAATCTAAATATATTTATAAAAGTATGATCAAACATTTTACATTTGCATATTAGTGGTTATAATATTTGCCAAAGTGTCTAAATTTTAGGTTAAGATCCAATCCTTAAACTTTTCCCTATACTATTCTCCAATTATTTTTCCTATAACTACTACATCTATTCCTTAGATGTCAATACTTTCTTAGGATGTTGCACACTTGGACAATGAAAATCCTTGATCACAATATTTAAAACCCTAACAACAATTCAAGTGAAACACTTATTTACTTACTACCTCCCAAAACTAGCTTCTCTTCCTCAAATTATCCTTCCTTTCCAAGGTTCTATCTTTCGAAAGCTTTCTAGAGAAGCAGTTTTGGTGTTTTTTATCACACTAGGATATGATGATGATGGTGAAAATATAGATGAAGCTATCTTAGGAATGATGGAAAATATTTTTGGCCAATTAAACTTAAACTATGAGCAACATAACTATGATTCTTACATACATGTTAGGTATTTATTTTGTATATACATACATTGCTTCTTGGATTTATCTTCAACACTTCATAATTATCTTTAATCATGGAAGTCATGTTCATTGAATATTCAGTTTAGAGAGAAGAAATTACAATAAACCCTAAGGTCAACTCTTAATAGTGATAATTCTATCAAAACACTATAAAAACCATGAAGAGAGTCTATTTGGTTTATAAGGCTCTAAGCACATGTAAATCACAGATAATTTAATCTATTGCTTCTTATTTAGCCTAATAACTTTATGATTTGGAGGTTCCCAAAATCCATAAAAATACAGAGTCAATAAAGTTTACTCATCTAAACCACCAAATATCTTATTATTATTGTTAAAAATATTATATATTGGCTTTAGCTCTAAACACATGCAAAGATTCTTCTTAACACTTTATCTCTTAGCAAATGCCAAGGTTCTTATTAAAGTGGATACTAGATTAAAATCATGTATGCTAAGTAAAATCCTAATGCAAAAATCTACTTATAACAAAAATTGTGTTACCTTATCCATAAATTTATTAAAAATCCTAAGTATTCTTCCATTTTGGGATGGAGAGAGAAAATAGTTTTGGGATGGAGAGAGAAAATAGAGTGACGATTCTAAGAAGTGACATTTTTTTGCACTTTCTTTTCCATACAATATAATATATCTTTTTGACGTAGAACCAAGTACCATAAATTCTGGGTAAAAAATAATAACTGGTCTGTCCAATTGCGCGAAATATTTTGGCTAAAAAAGAATAACTAGTCTGCCCCATTGCACGAAGAAATTGGAGTAGTAACATCTGTGAAGAGGGTAAAGAATTTTTTCTTTTTCCCTCAAAAAGATAACTCGTTTGCCCAATTGCGCGAATAATTTCATACATGTGTAAATAGGGCGTGGACCATATGGATCCTCGATCTATGTCATCCTCGTGACGCTAGACTTGGCATGATTGATCATGTGATTCTCGTGATAAGACTCTCTGGAAATTAGCGGGAATGGGAATTTTTCTTGAACATCAAACATTTTTGTAAATTTAATACATGAAACATCAAATGGTCCTCACATGCACTGAAAACTTCAAAATTTGATCCTGGTTGCGAGTCTCGATGTTTGCAAATTTGACCCTGGTAACCCTGGTTGGGAGCGTAGATGGTTTTCAAATCCGAGTTGAAGTCATTAATTAATGATGAATGTTTCAAATCTTTTCTCATCTTTTATGTGGAAGAAAAAAATTTGTTTCTTAATGGTGTCATTGTCTTTAACCAACTCTTTAAGTATTCACACCTTATATTTTGAATATCTTTTGCTTTCATGCAATCTTATATCTAACTTAAAGTAAGAATTTGGTATTTCAATTAGAGTCAAGATTCCGACTTTTTTGTAAATAATTTGACATATTTATTATTGAAGCATTCTTATTTCTTTACTTTAGAATATTATGTATTCAATAATCATGCATCCTAACACTATTCACTTATCAACAATATGCCAACTATCAAAAATTATAATTATATATATATTTTTATATATATAATTGTGTTATCTAAGATGTTTTGGGAAGAATGGTTGTTATTTCCCCCATCTAGGTTTAATTCATAGAAGTGACATGTTGGTGACAAATATTGTTCTAATAGTTAGGTGCCTATGAAGATTGGTGTATTCACTCTCAATCTGTTAGAGAAGAGGGGGTGAATTCCCTTATATTAATATTATATATATATATATATATATATATATATATATATATATATATATATATATATATATATATATAGGGTAACCATAGTTTCCCTTAGAGTTAAGATCAATTCTTTAGCATCTTGGTTCTTACATGTTCTCTTAGGTGCATCTTAGTGGTCGAATGGATCTTGTATAGTCACAAATTTAGTTGTCAAGGTTTATTGATTCATTATACTCTCAAATTCAGTTAATTTTGCTCGAAACATTTATTTTCTTTTGTTGTTCATCCACAAAATGACTAAGTATGTCTCTAGTATATTCAAGCATTCTAACAACTCTAAATGCTTTCAAGCTTAGGGTTTAGGGTTTTCACTGTTTGGTGACTTATACATGTTATCACTCAGAAGTTTTCCCTAGAAGTTATCAAAACAAGGAATAATCTCTGGTAACCACAAACCAATATTTAGACTCAGGTTACCTAAGTCTAGTGAGGGCTCTCTCTTTATAATTTAACTTTATTTGGGTGAGGATTTTAGCCTATTTCTTAGTGTTCATAAGGTTTTGATTTTGGTTGGGTGGTGTAATTCTAGGAATAGATGGATAGAGCAAGCTTCTTCAAACCATTGGGCTATGGAGTCAATAAAAGGATAGCATAACTCGATCAGATCAATAAAGGGAATGTTCATAGGGTAGGCTAGCAAAGCAAAAGAAAATCTTCAAGGGCTTATGGATGGAATGATTCTAACCAGGGTGAAGTGCACTTAAGAATCCTTGGACCAGGATCAGAATGAGGAACAGAGGGTGATCATCAACAAAGGGCGATTAAGAATCCTTTGTTACATAGACCAAAAAGTAAAACTGCAGAAGCTAAGAAGCACCTAAGAATTCCCTAGCTAAGATATTTTAGCATAAAACATTAAGAATGTAAAGAGTCAAGGCAGAGTGCATTTAAGCGAGTTCTGAAATATCATTCCTAGTTTAACATTCATATCTCATAGAACACATATGATTATTAAGAAACATAAGGAAAAACAATAATACACATGAGAGAATACTTATTTGATTTTCGCTTTACACAAGAATCTTGAAAAATATCTGAGATTTATTCCATGATCGAGTAAGCCAATCCATTTTTTTAATACAATAAGACTTTTATTTGAGAGAAAAGTCTACAGAAATGTCTTTGAATCCATCCTAAATACTTCTAAATATGAAGTATTGACACAAAAAATATTTACAAAATATCTCATAACAATATGGGATTTAATGTAGGGAATCAAAATATCTTCAAGCATGAAGGAAGAGACATGGGAAACTGTATCATGTTGTCCCTCTTATTGTGGTAGTGCTGGTTGTTGCAGTTGAATTTGAGCCCTTTAAACCGATTGATATTTGTATGCTAGAATAATCTTTATCTTTAACCTTTCACTCATACTCTTTATCCTGCTACTCTTTGACCCTGTTGATCTATCTTTCACCTAACTCATCTGGGCGTCTTTAGATTTACTGTGGTAACTTTTAGTAAATCTTTCATTTTTTCCCACCATTCATCCTTAGGTAACTTTGCCTTTATCATTGTTCTGTATATTTCGTCTTCTTTTGTGTACTTAGCAAAGTTGGGCTTGGTGACAAACAAATGCTTCACCTCATGATCTAAAAAGAATAAGTTTTCAAAACTGTCATATAGTACTTTCCTTATAGGGAAAGCTTTGATATGTGAAGTATTTGCCTGTTCCTTAGCCAAATTCCTTAGTTTATCTGTGTAGTCCAATTGGGTCATGAGTTTATCATGAATGACCATAGGACTAGGAAGGCCTTTGTCCCTTAAAATTTGAAATTTGGCCATAAACCTCTCAATAGCTACTTGCATGTTATGGCATTTTTTCCAAAGTTAACCATGAGGTTTCTTTTGGAAAGGATCTTTTTTACTTCTAGGATGGCTTCATTCTTATCCTTTATACCAAGCTCATTTATCTCATGTTTGTTCTTGCTATTCAGGAACTAGATGAGTCGATTGGCATCCACGAGCATTTCACCCAATTCTTCCTTTACCTTTTGGATAGCTCTAGTAGCTACCTCTACGAGTCAAACAAAAAATGTGCAGTTGTCTCTATGTTGGAATTTTTTACTAGTGTGACTTCCCACACTACCTCCCATCTAATTAGACAATGAGTCATAGTGAATATGTATTGTGTTCTATATATTCTTATGGGTGGGTCGATTGGGCCCAAGAAATCAATTTCCAGTTTATCTAATGGCTTCAAAGTGAATTGGGGTGCCAAAGGCATGTTGTCTCTTTGAGAAGGCTTCCCTACTCACTAGTATACATCATAGTCCTAGAAAACTCGACATTAGTCTATAGGGTGGACCACCATAGTATTGTGCATAATATCTTCTATGTTGTGGCCCATCCTACATAGTGTCCTCCTACGACACTTATATGTGCTTCTGTTGAAATCATAAGTCATTAATGCTCCAATACACACCTAGACAAAATTCCATATGTGCCTTTCTTATATAGGGAAGTTGCAATTTACTGGTACTTAGCCATGTTTAACACTAGCAATTTTTTTTGCCACAGTATAGTCCTCTACTTCCATCTTTCTATTTATAAATCTTGTAACTTTTACAAAATGTTCATCCAACAAGGTCATAGCAAAAAGATGTGGATCTCTTAGATTATCCTCCAAAATTTTCTCAATCTCTCTCAATGTCAACTACGACAAATGATCAAGTCCTACATTTTCTTTACTAGGCTTGAAAGCCACTTGAAAACTGTATTCCTCGAAATAGAGTACCCATCTGTAAATTATTCTCCCCCCTCCAACACGAGCTTTTTTATGAGCTCCTTTAGCGTAAAATGATTCATGTACAATTTAAAGTTATTGCACATAAACTAATGCATAAATGTTTTAAATGTATATGCCAATGCTAATCATTCTCTTTTTTTCATGGTATAGTTATGCTCAACCACCGACAACTTCATTCTTGCACAATAAATGGGATGACCAATCCCTTGCTCGTTAGGCTGGGTTAAGAACACATGTAGTGCAATCGGCGGAGAATCGGCATGCACTTGGAAATCCTTCTCCCAATATGGTAATATCAAAATTGGTGGCATCACTATCTTCGCCTTCAATGTGTCTAAATCTTTCTAACATTCATCATTACACTAAAAATTGGTTCCTTTCTTCAAAAACATTTCCATAAGAGGAATGATTTGACTGTATCCCTCGATAAACTTCTGATGTTAACCTATATGATGCAAGGTATACCATAGTTTTCATACTAATGTGGGCAGTCGCGAGCCCATTATCACGATAAAATTAGTAGGATCCACTGGTAAGGATTGCTTGCAAACGACATGTCCCAAAAAAATATCAAAATGTGAACAAAATATATATTTATTTATATTTAATGAAATTTGCAGTTGTTTACACATGTCTAGCATTAGCTAGAGCAGCTCAATATTCTTCTTCAACAAATGAAACACACTCCAATCATCCAAGTAAACTTCCAAGAACTTATGAATAAATTCCGTTAAATGTTGCAACCACAATGTGCGAGAAAATAGCATGTGCATTCTTCAATTTAAATGGGATAACTATGTATTGAAAACATCCCCACTCGATTGGAAAGGTAGTCTTATTTTGATACTCTTTATTCTTATTCATATGATGGTATCTAGAGAATTTATCAGCAAATGAATAAGATTCCTATCTACCAATGTTTTCCAACATCTCATCCTTAAATGGGGTAGGAAGGGTGTCATGTGCACACGCATCATTTAACTTCCAAAGGTCTACGGAAATGAGGACTTCAAGGAGGTTTATCAATAGTTGTAGAGTTAGACTCATGACCACGATGGCGATATCACGGTAGACTGCCATCCTCAGGATGGATTACTTGACATGTTGGATAAGCTATGTGTTCCTAAAGGTGATGAATTGTAGCTGATGAGAGAGGCTCACACCTCCAAGGTTGCAAGGAACTTTGGTGTAGAGAAAATTGTGGCTAACCTGCAGAGGCATGTGTATTGGACGAAGATGCAAGAGCATGTAGCTAGGTTCATAAGAGGATGCATGATTTTTTTTATGAGTAAGCCTAGCAAGAGGAAACGTGGTCCATACCATCCCTTACTTACACCTACTCATCCTTGGGAATAATTTCCATGGACTTTGTGGGAGTTTTATCGACAACTAGGAAGGAAATTGACTACTTGTTCATGGTAGTTGACATTTTCAACAAGATGTGTATTTTGATTCCCTCTAAAAACAACATCAGTGGACAATAAGATGTAAACTTATTCTTTGGACAGGTTTGGTTGCACTTTTGGATACCAAGAAGCACCATTTCAGACAAGGATACAATTTTTCTCAGTGCATTCTGGATTACAATGTGGGAGAAGATGGACACAACTTTGAAGGTATCTAAATCATTCCATCCATAGAGAGATGGAAGATGGAAGTATTCAAAAAGAATTTGTTGCAACTTCTGAGGGGATACAACCATAAACATTCGAAGACCTAAGATGAAAATCTAGTATATATACAACATTCTTACAACGAAGTTGTCCACAATTTTATAGGAAAGTCCCCATTTCAGACTTGTTTTGGATATTTTCCACCTTCACCTATAGATATTGCATATGGAAAACTAGGAGTGAGGGAAGATCTTAGAGGAGATGCTTTGAGGGATGAAAAATTTAGATAAAAGATTAAGCAGATCCATCTAGATGTACAAGAAACACAAGAAAATTCATAGGAGAAGTATAAGGCCAAGCATGACCAACACAGAATAGATAATTCAGTCAAGGTGGGAGACAAAGTATGGTTACAACTGAACAAGGAGAGGTTGTAGGGGCCTAGTTAGAAAATCAAGATACTGATGTATGGCCTTTTTAAGATAGTGGAAAAGGTGAGTGATAATGCCTATCAACTCAGTTTACCGCCATATATGCACATTTTCTCAGTTGTGAATGTACATAATTTGAAAATCTATGAGCCTTCTATGCTAGATTAGGAAGAGAAATGAGTCCTACATTTTGTGGAGGATTTCACACCACATGCTCAGCTAGAGTTGATAGAAGATACTTTTTCATAGAAGAGGTCTAGAACTACAAGATAGGGGCAACATGAACTTTGGTAGATTAGATTGAAGGGACAACTTCCAAACAAAGGTAAATGATACATCAGAGAGAAGGTCGAGGAAATATTTCCTCACATCATTGAGTAGAACCTTTTTTGGTACCAGTATCCTCCAAAAATGGGGAGATGTGCTCTAGATTGGATCCTTATATGTTTTTCATCCATATCGATCCATTTGGGGTAGAAAAGGTGGAGGAATCAGATCATAGGATTGTTTTTACTAGTGGTTTCGAATTTGGAAAAATAATGTCTCAAACCTTCTCGAAGAATTTTGAGGCATCATACGACACTTTTTGGGGCTAAAAATTTGCCACTTTTGTACTGCACAATTTCATTCTATTTTATACACAGATATATTTCCAATGATGGAAGAAGCAAGCCAATCATAGCCTGTATGCAAAATTTATGCCACTCAGAAATTGACCTCCCTATTTTTACACCTATATTTCGAGAGGATGTCACATCATCCCCCATTATGCATGGAAAATGGGTTATCCATGTGATTATGATGTAAAATACTGGAGGAAAATCTATATTGTAACTCTACTTAAGAATTGATGTAGTCAAAATTAACCTCTAGTGGGCTATCATACTGTGTTACAAGCATGCCTCTAGGAGGAAGAGGTATTCCATTTATTTCGAGAGACTTTTGTTCCATATTTGACAAAAGATAGCCATGAGAGATAAGAGATAGATAAAACAAAGAGGATATGTCCATTGTAGCAGCCCACATGCCACAAACATTACTTCTTTGTACATGTAGCCATATTTGCAGATAGAGAAAAAGAGTTAGGAAACCTTAACTTCCAGCTGGGTTTTCTTTTGAAAGGATTTCATAGAGAGCATATCTTATCTCTTATTTGTGTGAGTGAGATAATTTTTTCATTCTCTATTTTTCTGCATAAATTCCATTTGCATGCATGCACTAACTACAATTATATGTAGATGCTAAAGTTTAATAAAACTCTAATAGTGTAGAATCTCATATTTTTAATACAATATTATCATATTTGTTTTTATGAAATTTCCAGTGGAATATCCATGTTAGTTTACATCTCAAACATGCCTCTCAACTTCAAATAAGCATTATCATAAAAAATCGACTAATTTTTAATGACTCTATAATAATACCTGTCCCTCTCATGTCATCTCTTCTATTGGTAGGTTCTTCCTTTTGATGGTCTAGTCCAAAATTGTTGGGCTACTTGGATCCTTAATCCTCATTTCAAGGATTTTTTCTACTTTTAGTATGATTTTCCCTTCTTCATTCATCTTTGGCACACTTCTGAGCTGCAAATGAATAACGTGGTCATGATCTTGATAAGGTGGAAGAGCCTCAGGCATTAATCCAAATACCTTGACATGTAGGTTGACAAATTTATGAATACCCTTAACATAGATTATATTTACATTTGAACATTTAATGAATGTAATTATGCCATTACATCTTTTGTAGAAATTAATGTGTAGATTCAATATTGCTCATGAAATTTGCTAAATCACAAGAATTGAAGCTACTTTATTAATTTGTGGAAGTTTATTCACCATCTAAAATAAGAATCATAGACATTAAAAGTGAAACATCGTGCATGCAAAAGTATTTCTCTATGGGAAAGAAACTGCTCAAAATTGCTTACTATCTATATTTGATTAATCAGAGAATAAAGAAGAAATACAATGCTTTCTCAAGCTAGATAACACCTTGCAAGTGTATAGTTTAACACCATTCTTAATAGACTATACTAGCCAACACTTAGCAAGTTTCAATCCTTGCTAATCTATTATTTTCTCGAGTTGTTCCCTTTGGAAATTGCCCATATTTTTTAAGAATTTAACACTTTGTAATTGCCCAATAACCTTAGATCATTCTTTGACTACATGCACCACCCGTACACATTGGACTATAGTACAATTGATAGTACTATGCATTGAAATCTCCATCTCAACTAGGTAACTCTAACTCAAAATCTCTCCATGCCACAATTATTTTGGGTTGATTGATTAGTCAACTACTTGATCACTGAGTGTTGTTAAAATTCCACTTCCACAACTTGACTTCCACTATTTCTTCTAACTATTAGAACAAGTTAAATTGGCAATAAATCAAATTAACTAAAATAGATTTCTAAAAATTAGCAATCAATCATGTATCACTTAACTCAAGCTTCCCTAGCTCTAATTAACTGAGTGAAAATTTCCATGTTATCTCAGTTAACTAACTGCAAGCTCTAATTAACTGAGTGAAAATTTCCATGTTATCTCAGTTAACTAACTGCAAGTATTCTACTGAAACAAAAATTGGAATTTTAATCCAGTTTAACCAAGGAAAAGTCAAAACTATATTTTCTTGGTGCGTTTTCAACACCTTGGTGACCATTTTTGAGTAATTGTGTCATTTCATTAGAGCTTATCACTTTGGAGGGTTTCTTTTGGATACTTATAAGATCAATTTCCTTTCCTCTCAAAGTAATTATTATGTAGAGATATTGAAAATTAAATGTTAAGAATTAATCATATTAATTTACATAATATATGAGAGTTGATATACTCAATTGATCTAGGAAATTTTGGAGTTATTTACTCTTCTAGTCATTTTGGTGAATGCTTCAATGCCTTTTCAATTATTGTATAATATCACATGGTGCTCATTCATAAATGCTACCAAGTCTCTTTTGTTTCATGTTTTACATGTTTAAGAGAAGTTTAAACTTTAGTTTTCTATGTTCATTCATTTTTGTGTCGGTCATCTCTCCATCCGTTATACCTCATGATTTCATCCATTTGCATAATCTGTTAGTCTAGTGGATGATCATTGATGTGGTATACATTAAGGCCATCCTTATATGGATCTTCCCCTCACTTGATATCGATACTCATGGTAACAAGTTGGAATGTTGAGTTGCATTTTATCCATTTGATAAAAGGTGGGAAAATTGGGCTACAACAGATGCCCTATAGTGCATGAGGTCAAAAACTAAACTCATGGCTGGAATGCATCACAACAACACAATAAAAATTTGATCATGGATTCAATATTAAATGACTATAGTTATCGTCCTTGAGGTTTGAAAACCCATGCTCAGCATAAAGAGAAATTGAACATGTCCACCAACCATACACTACGGATATTTGACATGAAATGATAATATATGACCTGAAGACATACATAGTGCATCCAGGTAAGAAAGTAAAAGTCATAGCCATGATCAAAATCCAAAGTTGATGTATGTCATAGTATACTTTAGCAAGACTATAAACATAGCGCAGGGACATGCCCCACAATATCCCTCAATGTACATAAAATCATACATAACTCCAAATGTGTCTTGGGAAGGGTTCCATATAAGAGTTAGATGTGCCTATCTCAAGGTTTTCTACTCAACCTTGATGGTATGAATCTACAACACATGAATAAATGGGCTAATGTGGAGCATGGTAGATATCCTCTCCTTACTAATCATTGAGTCATGTCATTAACACATGAGAGGGGACCCCCAATGATGAAAATGGACTGAAAGGTACCTAGTACAAAAGAGAGAGTGTGAATAAATGTGTCCACGTTGAACCTTCACGTATTTTTCCTATTATGAGCCAAAGTGGTAAACTCATTGTCAACTAGGTGGAAGCCTACCACTAAGGAGAATATCCATCAAAAGAGATCCTTATTGTATCCCATCAACAAGAAATAGATCAAGAGATGATGTAAATGAATGAACTCATGTGGTACAAATTGCATAGGAGACACAAAAGGTCAACAAGGACCCAAGAAGAAGTTTATACTTCCCTTAAACATGTAATAACACCACAAAAAGACTACTTGGTAACCTTGACTAATGAGCACCATTTGAAATTGCAAAACAACACAATAGGCAATGAAGCATGCTCCACAATAAGTGGAAGGGTAACTAACTGCAAAAATACCCATATCCGAGATAATTATTTACATATTATTGTTAATAAGGACTGCATGGGGAAACCTCTTGATAAGACTCATACAAGTAATACTCAAACTTCTTCAATCCATATTTCCGAACATTTTAATAAGGTTGGAGATAAAAGTTTGAATGCTTCACACACTAGTGTAGCTCCAAACATAACCGTATCAATTTAGGAAATAGTGATAGAAGTGATAAGCATGAAATAAGCCATGTCCCAAGAAGAAGAATCCTAACAAACCTAGAATGAAGCCATATTTGACTAGGATACCTGGATTGGTTATAAGTTACATTTAAAGTAAGGAACATATGGAGGATAATAGTGTTGTTCCATTAAATCTCAAAATATTTCAAGGCGAACTCGTTACCATACATAATTGTAACTAAGATAACTAAGATGTGAAGTAAAATACATTTATGGTTTCCTCTTCAAATTTAAAGGGAGAAAGCATGATATAATAAATGAATGATAAATTTGATACTCTTAGGAAGCACTCATTACCTTTAATAAATATTTAATTCGGTGAAAATTATTTAATAAGTTAGATTCACATTAGTTCAAGTTTTATTACACTTCTTATATGAGATAAATCTATATTTAAGTTGTGTATAAATATAGCTAGCTATGAACTTAATATTTATGATATTCATATTAATAAATGAGCTGGTTTCCATATAGTGTTGCTTCAATTTAAAGTAAAACAATAACACTTTCCAAGGAGCATAACCTATGTATTTGACCTTATTTTAATTTGATGTTAGAGCTATAGGTAGGATAATCAGTATAGTGGGATTTTCATATTTAGGTGAACTGTGAATTTGTAGCAATCTCCACTATTAATTCACATTCTACTTATTGATTGCTACTATAATTTGTTGTTAAATTAAGCAAGCCATTCATTCAAGTGCATTGTGTCAACAACATAATGTATTAGGGTGCCCCTTTATGTGTATAAGTAGGTTAGGAAAGAATGTAAACCATAAACCCTAAACTTGAAAGCATTTAGAGTTGTTAGAAAGCTTGAAGCTACTAGAGATATACTTAATCATTTTGTGGATAAAAAACAAATGAAAATAGTGGTTTATAACAAAATTTAATTGAGTTTGAGAACATAATGAGTCATTAAACATTGAGAAATAAATCTGCATATACACAAGATCCACTTGACTAAGGAGATGCACCTAAGAGAGCATGTAAGAGCCAAGATGCTAAATAATTGATCCTAGTTGTAAGGGAAACTATGGTGTATACACACACACACATATATATATCATCCTCTCTCTCACCAAGAGGGGAAGATTGAGGGTCAATACTACAATATTTATAGGCACATAGCCATTACAACAATAATTTTCACCATCATGTCATTCTCATGGAGTTGAACTTAGCTAGGTGAAATAACAACAATTCTTCCAAAATTTAGAAGATAACACCAATTGGATATATATATATATATCTATATATATATATATATATATATATATATATTAATAATTGAAATATTGTCGATAGGTAGGTTGTGTAGGATGCAATGATTATTGCATTGAAGCATATAGAGCATTCTAAAATAAAGAAGGACTATTATTTCAACAATAAATATGTCAAATTGTTTGGAGGAAATTTAAAATATTGACTCTAATTGAAATACCTAAAACTTACTTTCAATTATATCAACCATTGCCAGAAATCAATTCAAAATATAGGTTAGGAACACTTAGAGAGTTGGTTAAAGACCATGAAAACATTAAGAAACAAACATCTTACATTTTATTCAACATAAAAGATGAGAACACATTTCAATTGTCATTTAGTAATTGATGACTCTTGATTGATAACTAAGAAAGCCTCAACATTAAGGTACTAGAACCTAAAAATACCTTTGTTGCTAATTTGAAAATTCCAATAATATTTCATTAAAACATATTAGGATTTGAATTAGTAAGTCATGTTTAGAGTTAATATAATTCTAAAACAGGGGACTGGTGACATTGGAGTTAAAGAGGAAACTAGCCTCATAAAAGTTAGGTATTTATTAATGATTAGATTGATGTATTCATGAGTAATGTGAGAAATTTAGACAACCCTTGGACACAATCCATGGAGCAATTACCCTAATTGTATGGTAAATTAGATGTAGGTGAATACACAGGATATTCAGTTTTTCAATATATATTTAAGTATAATTACAAATAAATGGGGTTATGATCATAAAAATTATATTAAAAAAACAATTATATGAATATCAACACAATTTATCAACCAAAACTAAAATAAAATACTAATATGTAGAAATCAATTTTCATAGTTAAATAAAGACCAAGAGAAATATGTGAGAGTTTTTAATTCCAAAGACAACTTGGGAAAGTACACAAATACACATAGCTCCATGTTAAAGCACCTTTTATATTGAATACACATAGCTCCATGTTAAAGCACCTTTCATATTGTAAGATCAAGGGTTAATTTTGTCCACAAACTATGGATCAAGCTTTGTGGTTGTGGTGTAGCAGGCAAGAACATAAAATTGGTCTCTTGTGATTTGCTAGTGCAAATATAAAAAAAATACACAAATACACATGTTTTCAAATTTTTATAAGAAGTGAACTACTAGACCACAATTTGCCAATTGAGATGTCTTGTAAAGTTTTTCCAATAATTTTAATAACTATGAATGTCATTTTCAATGATAAAGGAAAAGTTTAACAAACGGTTTTCAAATATTTTTGAATATAATATATTTTAAAATAACTTTATAAGTAATTTTTTATAAAAATCTAAGCATTTTGCAAAATAAACTTGCCTATCAACATATAAAGAATGATATTAGAGAATGTAATAAAACCATGCTTAGTAAAATATTTAGTTGAATTATTCATATATATATATATATATATATATAGTTACATTTAAGGAATATGTATTTTAAATTTAATTTTGATTGATAATTTTTGAATTAATTTATTTATTTGATTAATAAAATAAATTCCAAAAGTAGGACAACCAAACTATCAAAAGCATTAAAAAAAATAACTAGAGAGATAGTTTGGTGATACATAAATCTAAATTACAATAAACCAGTGTGCCATTTGGTTCTAAACTAATTGTATATCAACACATAGTCAGTCCTAGATAAATTGATAATCTTGCACTGCATTTATTGATAATCTTGCAGTGCATTTATTCTTTCCAGTACCTGCCATGCAATAATCTGCCATACAATAATAATGTACTTAACCAAAACCAAAGGAAAAGAAATAGATGAAACCTTTGTGTAGACCGAAAAGAAAGTGAAATCATGAACCATGCGATATTCTTGCCTATACTACACTCAAGAAATATTTAATTGCAGGCTGCACTGAAGAAATATGAAGCAAGATATCACATAAATATCTATAAATATGTAACAATAGGAACACTTAAATTTAATTAGATACATTTAAATGAATATATACATTAAATTTAATTTTGATTGATACTTTTTTATTTAATTTGTTTATTTATTTAATTAATTATTCAATTAACTACTTATTGGGAGATATCACTACCCTACCATAAAATCATTAAAACAAAGTAACCAAGGAGGTAGTTTTTTCTCATACATAAATTAAGATTACAATATACCAACTTCCATCTTCTTCTATTTATAATTAAATAGAGTATTCAGCTCCAAACTAACTATATGTCAACACATAGATAGTCTTAGATAAACAGATAATCTTCTATGCATTTATTCATTCCCATACTTGGCATGCAATACTAATGTACTTAACCAAAACCAAAAGAAAAGAATTTGATAAGGCCTTTGTGTGGATAAAAAGTAAGAGAAATTATGAACCATGACATATTTGTGGTTATACTAGGGTGAAGAAATATTTAACTGCATGTACTACAGTGAAGAAATATGAAGAAAGACAACATGGTTTAGTGAGAAACTTCATTGAATTACATATTTAATTTAATTACATATCTATAAATATGTAACAATAGGTGTACTTAAATTTAATTACATACATTTAAAAGAATATATACTTTAAATTTAATTTTGATTGATAATTTTTCATTTAATTTGTTTATTTATTTAATTATTCAATTAACTATTTAATGGGAGATATCACAACCCCACCATAAAATTATTAAAACAAAGTAACTTCAGGCAGGTAGGTTTTGCTCATACATACATCAAAATTACAATATACTAGTGTCCATCTTCTTCTATTTATAACTAAATAGAGTATTTGACTCTAAACTAACTATATATCAACCCATTGTCAGTCACAGATAGTCTTCGACTGCATTTATTCTTTCCCATACCTGCCATGCAATGACAATGTAATTAAGCCAAAGAAAAGAAATTCATGACCTATCTAATAAAAAATCATTAACGATGACATATTTATGGCATATTTGTGCATATATGCTATGCAATGACAATGTAATTAACCCAATGAAAAGAAATTCATGACATATTTAATGCAAAAATCATTAACGATGACATATTTATGACATATTTGTGCATATAGTGCAGTAGTGAAGCAAAACCGGAGCATAAATTTTAGAGAGGAAAACAAAAGCCACGTGGTATAAAAGTTGGTCTAATTAAGTTCACATTACCTTGTGTTATAAGTTGCTCTACTAGCCGATGCTGACTTTGTTGCCGCTGCCAGCATTGCCGGTGTTGTTGCTGTTCACCATGTTGTTGTTGCCGCTGTTGATTTTGTTGCCGCTGTTGGTGGTGTTGCCACTGTTGTTGCCGAGGATGGGATTGCCGTCGATCTTGGTGTTGGGGCCGATGACGTTCTTGTCGCCACTGTTGCACCTGCGGTCGACCTTGTTGTTATTGCCGCAGAAGTTCCGCCCTGCTTGTTGCAAATTGCTCATGTTGTTGGCTTACGGATATTGAAACTGGAACGCCTTCGAAGGCAACAAGATTCCCACTTCTGCGAAAAAACGGCTTCAGTTCAACTCAATCTGCTAAACTGTAACAATACATAACGTGGACATTGATAAGTTACTGTGAATGAACGCCTAACGTAGACCTAGAATATGAGCAAATCAATGATATCTCACAGATTAGAAATATACAACCATACCTATAACTGGAGTAGGGAAAATTCCGTAAGCAAGAGGTGAGAAATACAATGGCGTAGCCTGCCTTATATAGAAGCAGGCGAACTCCAAACTCGGATTTGAAAACCATCTACACTCCCAACCAGGGTCAAGTTTTGAAGTTTTCATGTATTAAATTTACATGAATGGCATGATCAATCATGCAAAGACCAGCGTCACGGCCAGCGTCACGAGGATGACATATTGTGGACGCCTTATTGGGCAGACGAGTTATTCTTTTTGAGAGAAAGAAAAGTTGCACAATTTACTGATGTGACAAAGATTTATTCGCGCAATTGGACAGAAGAGTTATTCTTTCTCTGCCCAAAAAAAACAATTATTTGCCATCTTTACAGATGTAACGACACATATTTATTCGCCCAATTGGGCAGGCGCGTTATTCTTTTTTAGCGAAGAAAAAATATTTGCCTAGGGTTTTTTCGGGCAATGGGGCAGAGGAGTTATTCTTTTTGGGCTGCAAAAGGTAAAAGGATATTTGTTATCATAATAGAAGCAAAATACACCAGCATATTTAGCTTTTAAAATTAATGTACATATACTTTTAAAGAGAACTAGTCATTGTATTATTTGTTTTATTGTATTATTTCAAAGGAATTATTTTTCTTAGACACCCACTTGTGGCCATAATTTCTTTTAGACACCCCTTATTGTGGTCTTGCCAAACTATTGTCCTCACAATATGCCATTTTTTAGAATTTATTTATCAGTGTGTTAAACTCAAAAATCTTTCTGAGAGAGCTATGATGTCCTCCTCAATAAGCCATGATGTCTCATGATTGTTTCCCAATTATTTTTACTCTAAATACATCTCTATTTCTATTTTCAAGATGTCAACACTTTCTAAAAATACTTAAAAATATTGAAAATCCCTTGTCACAATATTTAAAACTCCAATAACAATTCAAGTAAAGCAGCTATTGTCTCATTACCTCCTAAAAGGCAGTCCCTCCTCTTGAAATTGTCTTTCCTTTCAAAGTTTTAGTTGTCTCAAAGCCTTATAGAGAAGCAATTTTGGTTATTTCTTTGGTACTAGGATATGATGATGAGGACACTGTAGATGAAGCTATTTTGGGAATGATGGAATATATTTTTTTGCTAATCCCTCATTAAAAACACACTATGAGAAATATTACTACTATGCTTATAAACATGCACGTTACCTATTTATTTGGTATATGCATATTGGGATCTATATTTTGAACATATACAAATTATCCTTAATTATGGAAGTAGTGTTCATTGACTATTTCATTTAAAAAGAATAAATTGCAATGGACCTTAACCCCATTGTTGAATGGTGATAATTTTGTCAAAATATTAGAAAAACCATGAAGAAAGTCTACTTGGCTTACAAGGCTCCACGAACATGCAAATATTGCATGATTGAATCCTATAATATCCCAACATCAAAATTTTACTCAGATATGGTACACTCTAGGGGTTAGAATGAAATTCTTATAGAAAAACACCTAACACAATAAAGATCTAAGAATGGAGCCTCTTCTTTATGTAAATAAATAGAAACAAAATTACATGCCCACACAAGGCCTACTAAAGTCGGTGCCTTGGCATGTATGGTTGCCCATCAACAAAGAGATTAAATATATTGAAGCACAATCATAGATCCTAGATGGATCCACTACACAAATTACTCCCACTGGTTTTGGTACCTAGGATCAACTAGAACTAGCCTTGTCAAGTTCACAACAAAAGCCAAATAGATAAATAACTCTCCTATCCACGTTTATAGGCTTGATTGACTCTTTAGAGACTTTATTTTATTGTTTTCCCTAAAAAAACCAAAGCAAATAACATGGGCCAATGCCATGGGAAACTACCACATTAAAAAGATTGTTTTCCCTCAGGTAATCCACTTCTATTCACAACAAAAGCATCTGTATATTGATACCAAGATCCCATGCAACCGAGTGTGTTATTCAATGCCTCCATTCTACATGATCATGAATGGATCCTTAGATACCTAAATCCCAAACAATCCTATGGTCAATCTTGCCCCCAATGGATTCTCCTAGATCCCAATGCCACCTAAGTCCTAGGAGATGTTGCTTAGGACACCACCCCAACCCTCCATCATTGCTTATGCTTAAGGGCCCAAGTTGCAATATGCCCTTGGCTAAGAGTATCCTGCCAATAGAGTTCCAAATCATCATCTCTAGTAAACTAGTCTCGTGGGAAGTATATAATGCATGAATTCCTACACATGGAATAAATCGACCATGCTGATGTTGCCTCATGCTCAACTCATGTCGCTCCACCCAATTACCCATCATAATCCATTTGTATAACTCTTCCTTGCTATCCCCAATGTATAATGGTAGGTAGGTATAGCTGCAAGTCTTCTCTATGTACTCTTGTAGAGGGCTACTCTACAACTCTCAAATGTACTCTTCCTCCTTCCTTGTGAGGGACTTGAGCCATTCCTCAACACTAGACAGTTGTGTCATTGATTCAACACATACCCCTATGAGGTCCTCAAATTTTCTATTCTCATGTAACAGAGTGTCTCATGCTGCCCCAACTCTCTACCTCAACGTCATAAGATCTCTATTAAAATGTGTGATCCTTTCCCAATAGCCCTCTACTAGAAATTCTAGTGCCCGAGAGAATGTCTCTATATTTGACTCCACTTGACGCCCCATGACCACAACTTTTACCTAAACCTTTGTTTGACCGTCCAAGAATGGCTCATCATGCATACTATATTTGTCATGCTATCCTGCATGATCATGCTCATCACGTTAGTTTATTATTATTGGCTCCTCATTTGATTCTCATAGAATGTCTTCTTCCTAGCCTTTTTCACATGTGGGGATAAGTTGTCCAACCTCTTTGATTATCAAACATGGATGTATTGGTGGACTGTTATCTATACCTAATTGCCCATACTCTTTATGGATGTTCTCCTCAATATCTATAGATTGAACTATAACGTCATCACGAGGAATTCCCTCCCCTTCTTCCTTTCCTGATTTACATTGTCAAGTTGATTGATTATCATTGACTTGTCCTATAAGTTTCTCTGAAAAACATGGTGTTGTTTCTCACCATTTGTACTTGACTGCTTGGATCCTTCATAGGTTCTATTCTAACAACTGATGAAACCAACTATGGATGAATCTTCATATTCTGCCGTTGTTTCCTCTTATCACCTAGACATGAATGGTTAAGGGCCCAAGGTCCCTTGTAGATAAAGCATAGTCCTCTCATCCTTCGTTCATTCTTGATGCATATTTTGTTCTTGCTTCCTCGAGCAATCCTTATCAACTCCTTCGTAGTGAGCACCCTTTTGAGTAATTTTATGGTTTTCCTCACAAACTTCTCGACTAGATCATAGGATCCCTGTGGTTCCTTCCTCCAAATGGTCAACAATTTGCATCATAGTATCTTGCAGATGTGAGCATAGCCTTCTAATAATAGAGACACATTCTTTTGCATGATTGTTTTGACATGGTCTGAATGAGCTGATGTAATAGTGGTGTAAAAGTTTTGGAGCAACTAAAAGATCAACTCACTGCATTCATAGTATGAATGTGCCAAAGTTGAATTCTCCCAATGACTGTTAAAAATTCTACATGGGTTCTAAAAGGTAAGAAGCATGATGTTATTCAACCATTTAAGGCCTTCCACTATCAACTAAAATATCTCCCTCATAAGATCATTATTGTAAGACAATACTGTGGATGTTAAAGCTATGATCTTGGTGAGACAAGAAGCAACTGTGAGCTTGACCCCTTTAGAAGGATGCTCCAAGAGTTTGGGTTCTATTAAGGAAAGCATAGATGGCTTGAGATTCCAACTGAGTTTCCTCCATTCTAGTTGCCCCACCTCTACCAAACATGTGTCTAATTCCTCCAATTTTTGAAGGTCTATGGTTGACTTTGTTAGTTGCAATTTAGATCCAAGTGCGAAGAACTTAGCTCCTCTTTCTTGCCTTTCCTTCAGTTCCCATGGGAAATTTTGTTGCATAATGGCATAGACCGTTTTTGAGAAAGACTTTCTATTGTCATCTAAAGTGGTATTGCTAACAAAAGGCCCCATGTTTCTTTTATTTTATGTATAATTTTGTCCAAAATTTTATGAGTGCTTTCTAGGAAACATCCCATTTCCTCTCATACCAAAGCATGAATACACTAATTCTTCAATAAATTTCACCCCACGATAAAGTAAATACAAACTTGATTGGTAATAGTAAGATGATTGTACCACCTCCCTCCTTTCCTATTCCTTTTTTTTTAACACAAAATCTCCTTTTTATGGAGAAACTCCAAAATTTCACAAACCCCTTGTCAAATGCTAAAACCAATCAAAATTTTCAAAACTATCAACATGGTTTAGTCCATAACCCGCCATCTTTCATGCTTCCACACTCAGATTTTTGAGTGGAAAATCCATCTAGATGGAAAGAGAATGAGTTCTTAGGTAAAGACTTAGATCTTCATACATCAATCAAGGGTCTATGGACCCAATAATAATGCCCTTGCGAGTGGTCAATGGATCATGTGCCGCGTTGAATTTGATGCTAGAGGTTTCAAATGTACAGGGGTAAGACTATATTAGACAAAGATAAGCCTCTACATCAATCCAAGCACATAATGCAACATACTATATAATGAAAAAATACATAGCATTACTTTATTTAATTATGGCCACCCACCACAAAATATTTTGATGAAATATAATTTACCCAATTCCACAAAAACACGGTGTCTTTGCCTCTATGACTGTTGTGTGAGTGATCTTGATGTGGCAAGATCAAGTAATCTAATGTAACAAAGAAAATAATTTTGTGTGCACTTGAAAAGGACCCTGGTTAGCTCCTTGATCGAACAGTAAAAATAATCTTGTGTCTGCTATTAAGAGTGCATAGAACTTTGGGTCCTATAATGAATCGATGGTCATTGCTAGAACCAAAGCCTATTAAAATTTCTCAGCTCCTTCCTACGCTTAGAGGTAGCGGTGATAGTGCAACGCCCAAGCTATGTCCACTTCCTTTCGCCTGGAATAGATATGAGGATGCTCAACTCCTTTCTCTGCTCAGACAGCTATTGTGATAGTGTTTTGGCAATGCGACCAATGCTCAGGCTATATCACCTAATCAACATAAAACACTTATACTCCTTTTCAACTTCCATTGAAATTAATCAAGGGATGAAACTATTCTAACACCTCTTCTCATTAGATGGCTCGGTGTTCATTTTATCGCAAAGAATTTCCCTCTATGTGACCTTGACTCGTACAGAGAAACATCACCCTTCAGATTAGCAATGTCGCTCTTTGGTTATGAGTTCCTCACATTCCCTTATGTTGACGGTATAGTCCCATGTGACTGATTCAATGGGTTTGTGTGATTTTCAGCTGATCTCCTTTGTCACGCCCCTACACTGGTGGTAATCTTCCAACCACACTATAGCAAGGTGTGGCACCACCGGCCACTTTCTTTTCACCAATACTTACGATCGTGGACTACGCCTAACATTCATACTTAGTTTATTTTTTGTTACCAAGTATTAGTTTATCCTTTATACATGATGAAACCATTAACTTTCATCGAAACAACATTAACGCATGTAAATGCACAACAATATAAAGGGAGGGGAAACTCCCTCCAATATGAGTCTGCCCATATATCAATAGGTTTAATCTTCAATTTTTACAACATAAGTTAAATCTTGGAGGAAACCCCAAATTTACACTTAGCCAAATTTTCACAACTTCGACAAACTCGGTTGCTAAGCTCGTCGGCACCTCCACATGGTCGTCGCATGACTCACCCAACACTTCATTCACCATTCGTTTAGAAAATTCCCAAACTCTGTTACCTTGCCCGATATTATCGTTCAAACCAACCATTCCTTCGTTCAGTGGGTGCACACGTACCCATGTCACCACTGACCCAAACTCTCGTTCACGATTTTGAACTCCCTTCATTCGTTGGGCCGCATGTAGTACTGCCTACACAAACTCCCATTCATGACCTCCACTTAAACCACCCTTCATTTGGCTAATGCCCACAACGTGTTGTCTTGCACGAACTTTCAGCCTTCGTTCAGCCCTGCACGGATGCCCTACGTGGGTCACCTGCTATTTAGCTTTGCTCGGACACCCAACTGGGGTCACTCGTCATGTATCCCTACATGATTGCCCAACTCGGGTTGCTCGTCGTGCAGCCCTGCACAGACGCCCAACTAGGGTTGCCTGTCATGCAGCCCTACGCACTGCGGCTTCCCAACTTCGCACTTCTCAACATTTTCTTAGCACTATGTCCAAGTAACTCATTAGTGTTTGTATGTTGAATGGATGCTTTTGTTTGAAGTCCCACCACCTATGTATATGGGTGGTGGGCGAGTCAAGACACCTAGCTGACTCGTATCATCTACTCGACAAACTCTCCAATATTTGCAACATTCACCAAGGAGGTGGGTCAGCCTGCCCAACCCATGGAACCGCCCCCTCGGCTTACCCATCACAAAATTCACCATTTAGTCGGCCCACGGGTCGAGCGTGCAACTCGCCCACTATAAACCCACGACCAACACTTCGTCCATGCACTTTTCACATTGTGTTTCGCTCGGTTGGCCACAACTCATTTCGGTGGAGTCGCCCTGCCCATCACATGGACCGCAAGTCCTTACATCCTCCACCACCTGAAATCATTGTCGTCCTCGATAATATCTCATCCTGGAAACCATCCATCATCAAGATATCCATACCAATGCATATACTCCATTGATATGTCGTACATTGGAAAATCATCTCAATCCATGATCATCAACTACCTCGTCACAATCTCCACATGCTGCTCCCATCGTGGAAGGTTGGCCCTTCCACCTCAAGCTACATGCCCACCACAACCTATCGTGTCGACCTCATCATGCATCGTCATCATGTGAACTGCCGCCATGATACACCAACACATTGCTAACACATCTTTGTACACTACCGGTCTCCACGATTCGAACTAGTCGGGTGATTAGTCCAACTGTCACACTCAAACCATAAGAGTGTACATCCTCATGCTATCATGAGTCGTTTCTCTGAACATCCTATCACATCATCAACTCGATCAAGAATCTATGTCCATACAAGCGTAAGCCATGCTCAGGTCCATGAAGTAGCCCTCATCTCATCTGCAACATGTTGTCCATGATGTTTTGTGTCAATGTGCTACATGAAATTAGTTGCATCTATCCCAACATCATCATCCATCTGCAAACATCCATCTCCTCAAATTGAAGAGATCCTCTCATCAACCCCAACTCTTGATATGCCACATCCAGGTCCATGAAGCAACCTCCATCATATCTGTAATGTGCCATCGCTTAAGTCTGCCATAAAAACAAGTATACACCCGTCTCACCTCCCCATGTGCTGTCCATAATCGTAGATCAATCAGCTCCCATGTGTCAAAGGTGGTTAAGTTTTGGCTCAACCCATGCCTAAGTGTTGCCACCAATGCATCATCATCATTGTAACTCCATCACTCCAAAGTGTCTCATAGAAATCCTCCACATCGAGTTACTCTTCCAAGCCACATCGATACATGTACTCAAAAGTATGCATCCCATTCTACATCAAAGTCTTTGACCTCAGCTCCTCAATGCATCAAATCCTCCAAGTCCACCATATATGAAGTCCTCAAATGTCACAACCTCATGTCATCATGAGCTCCATGAGTCATCTCCAACCAACATCCCATCAAGCATACAAGTCTTGCCCCAAAGGTCTCTGCACGATGCCTCAACTCTCCATGTAGTAGGAATGCTCCATAGTCTACTCACAAATCCAACTAGGTCAATGGCCTTATTGTACAAGAAAGCACAACATCTCCATTGGCTCATAAATAAAACATCTCCATGTCCCACTAGCAAATCCACCTGCACAACATCACTACTTTGGCAATCCTCATTGGATGCCCATAAGTGACACCTCCACAAATGCTCCTGCATAATGTCCGTGTATAAGACTGCCATGCTCCATGTCTCCAACCTGATGTCCGTGACTCAAGTTGCTCATGTTGTCCGACAAAGTAGACTCATCACAACAATTGGTCATCCCCATCCAAGTTAGCAATCTTCGGCCTAGTGAACTCGGTCACCCAACCATATCATCATCACAAGAGTCTCTCCACCATATCCCCCCCACTAAAGGTTCCACCAAGACTTCCTCTTAGTCTAGGCCATGAGAAGTCCACCCAAGTATCATCATACTCAATTGTGTGCCCTTCTCCAATTTGTCCATGAGTCATGCCAGGCACTTAGCCAATTTTCCATGTGGCTAAAGCATGACCCATTCCTCTAGAATGATCATCATGTTCCTCCCTTTTCACGGGCCCTTGCACCTTCTACCATAAGGTCACAAACAACCCCAAAAAGTCTTGTAACAGTCAACAATCCTTGCTTGTCCATATAAGGTCTCATCATAGACATCCATGGTAAGACCCTCCCTTGCATCGACAAACTAATTTTGCCCTTCCCTGCATATGGTTCATCTACCAAAAGCTCATCTCAAACACAAGTATCAACAATACTTACTTCATCATCATGAGGCTCCTCCATGTGAGTATCCTCATCCACCCATGTCTGGAAACTGCACGATACTGGTCTAACTTGATCAATCTCAAGTTCATCCTCCATCATTGTCACATCTACAACATCCTTGTATTGGTTCTTGAGTTCTTCAAGTTCTTCTTTGATCTTTGAATAGCCTTCTTGAATCATGATGTTATCGGCCTTCATCGAAGCCCATTTAGAACTCCATCTACTCATCAGTTCCAATAGCTTGTTTCAGAAGGCTTCACCTGCATTATGGCTAGATTCACCTGCCATAGGTTCTTCCACCATTTCTGCCATCCACTTTCATACAACCTGAATCACTCTTCATATTTCTTCACCATTCACCAGGTTCTCTCGACAAGACTGAACCAGCTCTTGATTCCACCTATGAGTGAGATCAACTTCCTTCACTTGCACTC
Source organism: Pinus taeda (assembly GCA_000404065.3). Lineage (NCBI taxonomy): Eukaryota > Viridiplantae > Streptophyta > Pinopsida > Pinales > Pinaceae > Pinus > Pinus taeda. The sequence continues at coordinate 86,418 of APFE030566767.1, read as the reverse complement.
CACTTGAATCAGCTCTGATACCACTTGTCACACCGCTATACTGGCGGCAATCTTCCAACCACACTATAGCGAGGTGTGGCACCACTGACCACTTTCTTTTCACCAATACTTATGATCATGGACTATGCCTAACATTCGTACTTAGTTTATTTTTCATTACCAAGTATTAGTTTACCCTTTGTACATGATGAAACCATTAGCATTCATCAAAACAACATTAGCACATGTAAATGCACAATAGTATAAAGGGAGGGGTAGCTCCCTACAATATGAGTCTGCCCGTAGATCAATATGTATAATCTTCAATTTTTACAACATAAGTTAAATCTTGGAGGAAACCCCAGATTTACACTTAGCCAAATTTTCACAACGTCGGCAAACTCGGTTCGCCAGCTCATCGGCACCTCCGCACGATTGCCGCACGACTCTCCCAACACTTCGTTCACCCATCGCACGTTTCCACCCGGCTCATTCACTGTTTGTTTAGAAAACACCCAAACCATGTTACCCTGCCCGAAATTATCGTTTAGCCCGACCGTTCCTTCGTTCGGTGGGCCACACATAGAACCGCCTACACAAACTCCCATTCATGACCTCGATTTCAAGCACCCTTCGTTCGGCTAATCCCTGTTGAGAACTGGAAAATATATGTATTTACCATTTATTTATTTATCTGTTCCTTTGAATCATAACTTCTTTACACTCTAAGATGGAAATATGATTAAAGAATTATGGTGGAATTAAGGAGATTTTTTATTGATGCAAAATGACTAATTATTATCTTTTTCTATACAGAACGTGAAGAAAGTGGAAAATCACTATTCATGAGGAAAAGACAAAGCAGAATAATTGATGTCCCTTTGACAGGAAGTCACATCCGGATGAGGAGATTAAGATCAAAGTTCATAACCTAGGAAAAGGAATAGGAAACATGGCATCAACACAAAATACAAAACGATAAGTTGGAGATCAAAAATATGGTGAATTCCTCAGGATCCTTTGATCCTGAGGGATCGGTGCTTCAAGAATTATTTGTATTTTTGATACTTCCACCTTGCCATTATAAAAAGGGACAACGTTGGTAGCCCAGGGGGCAGATGATATTGTTAATTTGTAGAACTTAATATTGTACTCTTAGCTTTGATCATCGATTCTCTTTGAAGAGTGATCGTTGTAACTCTGTTACTTATGATTAATATATAACTCAGTTGTTGTTCCGTTATTTGATTCTAGAGTAACCGCAGCAGTGCTTCCCTGGTGGCTAAGGGCCCGACCCTAGTGGATCACTTGCTTCTTGTAACATTATTTTACGATTACAGTCATGTGTGGTTTGATTTATTTTGCATTTCTTTTGCATTTCTTTACTTAGTAATCTTTTGTTTCTAAACATTTCATTGAACTATCGAAATCGTAATTGAATAGCAAGATTATTATTTACAACAGAAAATGTTATGTTGTTCCTTCTGAAACAATATTGCATTGTATAATTCGGATTTTGTTTTTTATTTACAGTTTTTATTATTGTTCATTTATAGATTAATATTTTTGTTCATTTACAATTTTGATTGTTGTTCATTTAACTACAGTCCACATATAATTGCGATTATTGTTCATTTCATTGCTCTTCAATTATAATTGCAATTGGTGTTCATTTATACGTGTGGTTAATGTCCTGTATGCTAGAATAAGATTACTGATTCTATAGTCGCTATGTGTTTTCACTTAATTAAGTTTTCTGTTCAATTTCTGTAGATTTACTTAGATTTGTTGTTCCTTTCTTAGATTGTTGTTCAATTTCTTTATTAGTTAAAGGTTTTTGTTCAACACATTTCTGTTAAGATTGCTACTCAATACATTCCTGTAGATTAAGCTTTGTTGTTTGATCTTTTCAATAGAATTAGTTGTTGTTCGTTTTCTATTAATTGAATTGTTATTTCCAGCATTTACTTGAGTTTAGATAGGAAGGTCTACAACTGTAACGAACATTGGCTACTTCTGTCTAAGTTCTCAGATTGAAGGTCTTGATTGTGATTGATTTTCGTTTACATCAGTTTACAAGGGAAAGAGTTATCATTATTGCATCCTTGACTCATGATTGTTGTAGTTTCTTGAGTGAATGATTTAGTTGCAAAGCATTTAAGTTTATTTCCATTACAATTAGATTTTGTTTCTAGCATTCTTTTACTTTTGTAAGCACTATACTGCAAACATTACTCTTGAAAAAGTGACTACCTCAAACTGAGTACACTCTTGAGATAAAAAATTGTACCTAGATTGATAATTAATTTAGGGTAAATAGGGGTTAAAAGACACCTTTTTATCGCTCAACATTTTTGCGTCATTGCCGGGGAGAGTGTAGTCATTTGTTTCCTTTGAAAAGAGAGTAGTGTAAGTACCTGCTAGGAGAGAGTTGGGTTTTAAAAATGCAAGGTAAGAACTTGCGTACGAAGCAAGTAACAACGCTGCTCCCCACCTGCTTCCCTGCAAAAATCCTAAAAAGAATCCAAAACCACTACCCAAACATGATAAAGCTAAGGGACCGGTGACCCCTGGCTGATCGACCTTTATAGACAATATCCTTGAAAGAGAAGAATCTCAGCCGTCAGTAGGCCCTCGAAAAGTTGCTTCTAGAAAACCTATTAGTTCCCTTCGGGCCACATAATGACCATCTGTAGCCTTTGCTGAGGTGCACAGCCAAATACAGGAGCAAGATTTTCAAGAAATTCAGAATTATAGCTCGAAATTGTTACAAGAAGGGAACCTTAGTAATATCCGTGAAGGTGGTGGAGAAACAAGGGAAACTGAAGAACCAAGATCTCCTCTTGGAATAGTTTAGCCATTGAGCAGTCTAGATAAGGGAAGTGTTGTCAAAATCATCTAGAACAAAGCTAAAGAACCTAAAAAGCTATGATCCCCTGAGACATTAGCTCAGCAAGGAACTCTCATCATCGTAGACAAAGGAAGCGATGTTAAGGTCATTCCTGCTCCTTCTAACCAACCTAGGAATACACCCCCAGAAATCGCTGAAGAATATTGGCATATATTTGACGAAATGACCCAGAACTAGTAGACATCCCGAACCTCCACACTGCAATATCCCATTGTAGATACTACAGTTATTGCACCTATGAAGGGCATTCCTCCTCAACATATTCCTACATTCCATGGCCTAAAATTAGAAGATCCAGACGCATTTTTGTTTGAATTAGATGTGCTATGTCGGGGGTATGACTATACCGTCGATCCCCAAAAGCTAAAATTATTTCCCTCTACATTAAAGGGGGCTAATTTATGATGGTTCATGGGGTTAGGTGGAGGTGTTATAAACAATTGGGATCAGATGAAAGGTGCTTTCCTAAAGAAATATTAGGATTATTCTAGGTTTAGAGAATTAAAGGATGAAATATTTTAGATGGTAGCCAGACCTAATGAGACATTAAAGGAATATGTTGAATGTTTTCAGTATAATCTTCAGAGATCGCCTTATGAATCACTACCCTTACCTCCAAATGTATGAACAATGACATCAATTAAAGGCATGAAGGAACAATGTGTTGAAACACTAAATATTATGGGAAAAGGTGACATCTATCAAGAAAATTTCACTGACATTATTGATTTGTGCATGAGGAGTTCACGAGGCAATACAAGGCTAAAACCAACAGAACTTGACATGCTCACAAGGGATAGCAAGATAGCTGGTGGAGGAGTAACCCGGGCAGAAATCAGTAATTTACTGGAGAATTTCAAAACTGATATATTGGTGACTCTAACAACATAGGTCAATATTATGCAAGCTAAACAGAAGCAAGCAGAAGCAGAGAAAAATCTGGCAATATTCTTCCCTAGATGCAGAAAGAAACATGACCATAAAGGGTGCCCACTAGATGCAGTTCAAGTCTGCACTATTTGTACAAAAGAACTCTCCACAGAGAACTGCCCCTCACTCCCAGGTTGGAAAGTAGTGTACAAGGAAGTAGAGGAAGAATCAGAACCAATGTACCTACTCAATCAACAACGTCAATGGCAGCCACGACAACCAGGTATACCCTTTGATCCATCTTCTTCTTTCCAACCTCCGCAATATCATGCTTAGTAATATAATACAATGTGGCAAAATCAACCACCCTTTTCAAACTAGTCACAACAGTCATTTCCTTCATCACCATGGCCAAATCAAACAAGCCAAACTAATTGGCTAAATTTTCTCTACTCTCCACCATATTGGCAAAACAAGGCATATCCAGCACAATGGTCCCCTCCCACGTCACAGAGTCAAGCCTAGCTATCAAACAGGCAAAGACTCATGAATCAACTAGCTGGAACCATCCCACTCCCTCAACCCACACTGCCAGTGCCATATACACTACAACAAAATCCCAAGTCCAACTTAAGACCACAACTCCCAGCCCAACCCAACCCAAACCCAAATATTAGACCGGTTCAATCTGTCCAAATAATCAAAACACTAGAACTAGAAACTGATCTAAGGGAGTGCAACGACCTTCTAGGTACATTATAGAAACTCAGGGAGATAAAAATGCTCAAGTTGAAAATCAGTTACCCGTAGAACAACCACTACAATAAGAGGATGTGGTTAGACAACAAACTCATGACAAAGCAACCACATCTTCTCCCCCATTCCTAGAATGATTAATCATATCGCACCTTATAGGACATCTTGACTTTGATATTGTGGGAGAGCTAAGAAACTTGTGTATAAAAATCCCACTCCTCCAAGCTATCCAAGATATCCCAATATATGCAAAAACCATCAATGAGCTATGTATAAGGAAGCCAAAGTGGATAGTAACAACTAACCCAACAGTCCAAGTAGTTGGCACCCTATCTGATCTGTTATCAAGAAGAGAAGAACTTGTCAAATATGAAGACCCACAGAATCTTATAGTGACAGTGCAAATCAATGGACAAACCTTTTCAAATGCCCTAGTTCATTTAGGGGCTGCAATTAATATTTTAACAACCACCACTTGTCAAAAACTGGGCATTACATTAGTGGAACCAACCTCCACCTTATTAGAACTAGCTGACTAATCAGTAGTTATGCCAAAAGGTACACTACACGATGTAATGGTATCCATAGATTCCTCGGAATACCCTGCCGACTTTCTGATAATCAACCCCAAAAACTAACTCGATGGACTCCCTTTAATCTTAAGTAGACCTTGGCTTGCGACTGTTGATTCTTACATTGGCTGCCAAAAAGGCAATATGACTATAACTAGAGGGAGCAATATCAAGAATCTATCTCTATACCCTCCAGCCCAGCCAAGTGTAACAATAATAAAAACTAACAAGAAACCTGTATCATACCTCACATAAAACATTAGGTCCCCATTAACCATAGAAGATGCTCTCGATTTTAAAGATCAAACAGAGGACGATGTTATTAACAACTTCATTAACCAATCCGAATCCAGATCCCATGTACAATGTCACATGATAGAGGCAACATTTAACAGTTAACTAGAAGAAGATCCTCTCAGAGACACTCATGATAAAACAATACCCACTACCTCTGTTTCAAACAACAAAATCATAGAGATTGAGCCAACAAGAACCTTGAACATTAACAATAACTTGACTCCTGAACAAGAAGAAAAGTTGGTCCAACTATTGAGAAAATATAAGAAAGCTTTTGCATGGGATTATCTAGACATGAAGGGAATCGATCCACATCTATGTACGCACCACATTTATACATAAAAAGATGTTAGACCCGTTCGCCAACCCCAACAAAGACTCAACCCTCACCTGAAAGATATTGTGAAAGCTGAATTAAAAAATATTTTGGATGTAAACTTTACTTATCCAATCTCCGATAGCAAGTGGGTCTCTCCACTAGTAGTGGTGCCAAAGAAGAATGGAAAGTGGTGGATTTGTGTAGATTATAGAGAGTTAAACAAAGCAACACAAAAAGACCACTTTCTCCTTCCATTCATTGATCAATTATTAGACACATTAGCAAGAAAGAAATTATTTTCTTTCTTAGATGGTTTCAGTGGATACAATCAGATTCAGATTGCCCCTGAAGATCAGGACAAAACTACTTTTACTTGTCCTTGGGGAACATTTGCTTACATAGTCATACCCTCTGGCCTATGTAATGCCCCTACCACATTTGAGAGGGCCATCCTCTACATCTTTTCATATTTAATAAATGAAGGGCTCGAAGTATGCATGGATGATTTCACAACATATGGAGATGATTTTGAGCTAGCATTAGACACATTGGAAAAGGTGCTGCAATGATGTATTGCCACCAGGCTCTGCTTCAGCCATGAATGCTATATGATGATGACCGAAGGGCTCATCCTAGGTCATTATATCTCAGAAGTTGGAATACAAGTAGATCTGGCCAAAATTCAAATAATTTTGTTAATACCTACTCCTACCACACAGATAGATGTACACAGTTTTCTAAGATTTTCTGGTTATTATAGTAGATTCATAGAACATTTTTCTCAAATAGGTGCACCTCTATACACACTAATAGGGAATGTTGATTTTGTTTAGACAGATAAATACGACCGTGCTTTTGAGGATCTGAAAAATCTTGTGTCAACAACCCCAATGCTCAGAGGCCCAAATTGGGACCTGCCATTCCAAATTTCATCAGATGCTTCAGACACAACTATTGGAGTAGTCCTTGGGTAGTAAGATGACAACAAACCATATGCAATCTATTATATTGGCAAGAATTTGTCTCTTGTTGAGCTAAACTATATCGTTACTGAAAAAGATTTTTTAGCCGTAATACATGCTGTAAATACATTTAGGCATTATATCACTGGATATCCTGTCGTCTTATATACAGATCACTCTACCATAAAATATTTAGCAAATAAACCTATTACAAATGGTAGGGTAACAGGATGGTTGATTTTATTGTAGGAATTTGAAATCACAATAAAAGATTGACCTAGAAAAGAGAACCCTATAGCCAACTTTCTCTCACAAATGTTGAAGACAATAGACGCAGCAGCAATCGAAGATCAATTCCGAGAGGAACATTTGTTTGTTGTTACTGTCAAGACACCCTGGTATGTTGATGTTGCAAATTGTTTAGCAGTAGGCAAATTACCAAAGCATATAAACCCTAATGAATAAAATAGATTGTAAAATGTAGTACTCGATGTTCTTGGATTGGGGGCTACCTATTTCATACATGGGTAGATATGCACATCATAAGATGCATTCGTGAAGACGAAATATTTGAAATTTTGAAAGCTTTTCATGACAGACTGTGCGGTGGACATTTCACAAATCGAAGGAATGGGCACAGGGTTTTGCAAATCAATTATTACTATCCCACAATCTTTAAAGATGCTAAGAAGTTTGTGCAAGCTTGTGACAGTTGCCAAAGAGCAGGACGTCCTGAATAGTCTGACGAAATTCCTTTAAACCCATAGTTAGTAATCAAACCATTTGAGCATTGGGCACTCGATTTTGTTGGTCCGATCAACCCATCATCAAATCAGAAAACATATATTCTAGCAGCAACAAAGTATGTTACCAAATGGGTTGAAGCAGAGGCACTTCCAAGAGCTACATAGGACTCTTTGATTCATTTCTTCTTCCAAATATTTGTGCAATATGGCCTCGTATGGGACATAATCACGAATGGAGGACCACAGTTGTAGGTAATAAAATCGCTACAACATTAAAAAATTATCACCTTCAGCACAAAATTACCACTCTGTATCACCCACAGGCAAATGGCCAAGTAGAGAGCACGAATAAAGTGATAGAGGTAATATTGACAAAAACCGTTGCATCACACAGGCATGATTGGGATTCAATATTGCCGAAGGCCTTGTGGGCATATCGAACAATGTGGAGAAACGCCACCAGTTATTCACCATATCAGCTAGTATTTGGAAAAGAAACCATCTTTCCAATAGGGTTCAAAATACAAACATTAAGAACAGCACAAGAGATCGGTCTAGATTTAAATCAGGCCCATACTAATAGATTACAACAAATCAATGAGCTAGATGAAATTAGGCTCTCGGCTCTTCAACGCACTGCATTAATTCAGCAACATAGAGTAAAATGGCACGACGCCCTGATGAAAAAGAAAATCTTCCTTGAAGGAGATTGGGCACTCCGATATCACTGTAGGTTTCAGGATTTTCCGGTGAAACTTCAGACTTGATGGCTTGGAACATATGAAATCCAGAAAGTGCATGACAATGGCACCATTACATTGACTACTATCGACGGATCTAGACATACCTTTAAGGCGAATGGTCCCCGAGTGTGACTGTACCATAAACTTCTTACTGAGGAATCTTTTTACTGGCAGCTCCGGGAGGATTCTGATATGCAAATTCTTGCTGAGGAAAATAATCCTTCCTCGGCATTGGTTCACTAAATAATTTAATTGTTTTCTAACCTTGTACATAAGTTTTTCTTTTTTACTATATAAACCACTTTCTGTACAGATTTTTGTATTTCTACATTCTTTTTCATTTTTTTGTTCCTTTCCGAAGGAATAACATTTCTGCCTTTTTGTTGTTCCTTTCCGAAGGAACAACACTTTTGCATTTTACTGTTCCTTTCCGAAGGAACATCATTTCCTCCTTTTTGTTGTTCCTTTCTGAAGGAACAACACTTTTGCATTTTGTTCTTCCTTTCCAAAGGAACATCATTTCTATCTTTTTGCTGTTCCTTTCCTAAGGAACAACATTTTTCATTTTGTTATTCTTTTCTGAAGGAACAAGATTTCTGCCTTTTGCTATTCCTTTCCGAAGGAACAAAACTTTTGCATTTTGTTGTTCCTTTCCGAAGGAATAGCATTTCCACTCTTTTTTGTTCCTTTCCGAAGGAACAACACTTCTGCATTTCGTTGTTCCTTTCTGAAGGAACAACATTTCTACATCTTTGTTGTTCCTTTCTGAAGGAACAACACTTTTTGCATTTTGCTTTTCCTTTCCAAAGGAACAACATTTCTGTCACTTTGTTGTTCCTTTCCAAGGGAACAACACTTGTACAGTTTGTTGTTCCTTTCTGAAGGAAGAGCATTTCTACTTTTTTGTGTTGTTCCTTTCCAAAGGAATAACACTTTCACATTTTTGTTGTTCCTTCCAAAGGAAAAACACTTTCATTTTTGTTTTTCGTTTTTGAGGGAACAACATTTCTGCATTTTTGTTGTTCCTTTCCAAAGGAACAAAACTTTCATTTTTTTGTTGTTCCTTTCCGAAGGAAGAACACTTTTGCATTTTTGTTGTTTCCTTCCAAAGGAACAACACTTTCATTTTCTTTTCTTCCTTTCCGAAAGAATAGCATTTCCACATTTTTGTTGTTCCTTTCCAAAAGAATAGCACTTTCACATGTTGCCATTCCTTTCTGAAGGAAAAACACTTCCGCCATATTGTTTTGTCGTTCCTTTCCGAAGGAACAACACTTCTGCCAGATTGTTTTGTCGTTCCTTTTAAAGGAACAACCCTCCTCCGCATTTTTTTCCTTTCTGTTGTTTTCTCTGAAGGAACAACCGTTTCAATTTCGGATGATCTTACACTGTTCTGCCAAAGGAGCGGTATTTTATTTTGCGTTTGCTTTATTTGTTGTTTCGTTGAATGAATAACTATTGTTCCTCTTAAGGAATAGAAGTTTCGAGTGTATCTTTTCTTTTGTTTGTTGTTCCTCTTAAAGGAACCACATTTTTTTGTGTGCGAAATTTCTTTTACGTTAAGTGTCCTATCCTCTATTTTTCACATAATTTCACGGCATTTCCATATCTATTTGCGATTTCCATCATAAGCCTCGATTTTAGTAATCCGCTGATTTTTGTAATAAAGTCATGGATATATACGCAGTTCCTTTATTTTACTGTACAACAGCAGTCCAACATGTTGCTCCTTTATTTGCCTGCTAAGGACGACCTATCACATTTCAAGGGGGTAAGGGTGAGCTCCATAATACACTGCCATATGTGTCAACTCCTTATTTGGGGGTACTCTCACTCCATCAAAACTCAGGAATAGCAAGTTTAAAGGTATTAATATTTGCCAATGCACAACTTGTTGTTCCATCGCCATGTCTGTGGTTTTTCTCTGTAAAAATTAACAGTGCGCTAAAGCTTGAACAACTTGTTGTTCCATCATCATTTTTGTGTTTTTACTTTATAACAAAATAACAATGTGCTAAGCTTGAAAAAAATGGGAGGCAGATCAATACGCAATGAACCGTAGGTGTTAATGATCTCCGACGCTGCATACGAAATTTTGGTAAGAGTAGGTGGGATTTCCTACCTTAACCGACTACAACAGTCTAATGAGATGGTGGCCATTGAATTTTTGCAGAATTTGTAGGAAGATCGTTCCATGGTAAGGGGGAGGCAAATAACAGTAATAGATGCGATAATTGCTAAAGTATCGGGACTTCCAATTAGTGGACCAGTATGGACCCAGAAAAAAGTGAGACTTCAAGACGCTATAACCATCTTTTGGGATGAAGGATAGAGCCTTAATGTCAAAGGAAAAGGAGTCCTGCCTGCAACCTTGGGAGAATCATGGATAGAATTAGCCAGGATTGTGCAAAGCTACATCACATGTGATGGTAGAAAAGACGTGGAAGACCATGCCATCTCAGACTATTAGCTATATTAAAACAAAAATGTGTTGTGAATTTGCCCGCATACTTAAATTTTTTAGTGCATGATGCTGCATAGAGTATAAGAAAGTTTCATCATGTAGAAATGGTTGTAAGTCATCATAGCTTAATTTGGGTAATAGTGAGTTATAGTCTTTCTCAACAGCAGATTACTTGAGAAGAATTCATATTCTCAATAGATTGGGGATTGGCCTTACTAGCCCCAAAATGAAAAAGAATTGATAGCACATCAATGAGACCGCAGAAATGAGGGCAGTATGCCAGATTGGGGAGAAGCAGGGGAATGCTGGGAAGTCCCCAAGAAAATGGTAGCCAACCTTTAGAGATATATGACTCAGAGGACGAGAAACCCCCACAACTTGAAGAAGGGGAAAATAAAGAAGAAGAATTAGAGGAAAATGAAGAAGAAGAATTAGAAGAAAATGAAGAAGAGGAACCGGAAGAGGAAATTGAGCACTCCGGTGAGGAAGAAGGTAATGAAGTAGAACCACATAGCGAAATCCCATTACAGAACCCTCTGCAAGAAGACGAATTGGCCCAAATTTTGGCCAACATGGGGGAGTATATCCAACCCCACAACCCAATCAACCTCGATATTGAGGCAGCACCATCACATGAGCACTCTGCTCACAATAAGAGTGCATCTAAAGAAATGAACACTGAGGAAGAAGAGGAAAGGCAATCACAGGAATGCTCTGCTCACAGTCGGAGTGGATCCAAAGAAATGTATTATGAAGAAGAAGTAGAAGAAGAAGCCGCCGAAGAAATAGTAGATCAACCCAAGTTTTCCACCCCTCAGAAACCTAATTAGGAGGACGAGAACACTAAAGAAGTATTCCAAGCAGAAAACATGGAAATAAGCCAAGGTGAGGGTACAATCCCTGAAGAACAAAGCCCAGGCCCAAGAAAAGAAATCGTTATTCCTTCGAATAAAATGAATGAAATCCAAAAGGTTGTGAAAGGAACAAAAAAGGCTATTAAATGTAGTTAAACAAATCAAACAATAAATAATGGTCCTAAAAATGGGGAGAATCTCAAAAAGAACCCCTAAAACAAAGGATGCAGCCACCCAGTCGAAACCCCATAAAATAAAGACCAAAAGGACTCAAACCGAACCCATTATCATTCAAGATCGCAAGTAACAACATGCGGTTGTTATAAGTGTAGAGGCCCAAACAGAAAGCACACTAGTCTGTAATAAGGACATCCAGACAGAGGCATTGTCCTCTAGCATCACAACCAATCGGATAGTTCATGAGAAGGAAATGTAGACAATATGAACCAAATGTCACAATAAGGAGATCCAGTTTGATCTCCAACCCAAAAATGTTTTGGTGGACAATGATCCAAGGATAGTGATTCTTCAAAAATATCTAGAACAAGCCCAACAAATGATAGAAAAGGTCACAGAGGAAACTATTCCTCAGGAGAAATATCAACAGTTCCAGCAGCAAGTAAAGAACATCAATGCATCATAGAGCGAGGCCTTCGATAGATGGCAGAGGGCAGAGGAAAAAGTTAAACAGGTAACCAATAGACTAGACACAGTTATGAGTCAAATGGATACCCTATGTTCTCTATATACCGATGTTCTAGCCTATAGGCACCTACCAAAAATTATGCTTTGTTTTTTATGGAAAGGTATTTACAATTAAAAATTAAAGCTATCAAGGCAGGGGTGCCTATAGAATTAAAAACTATTGATGATTTCATAAACTACTGTAAACATTATGTGGTGAAAGTCCAATGATTGCTATGTGAGTTTTATTTACATAATCTTGTGTTGGACGATGAAACAGAATAAAACCCTAGCCCTTTTGTGGGTGATATCCAGCTTCAGGAATTCATCTCTTTTGTTTTTAACTAGATAAAGTGGATTAAAGCCCATAATACCTTTCAGAGATAGGAGAACGGGTTAGATCTTTGGGTAAGGGGTGAAACAAGAAACCCATTAAAACTGTGGAATAAGCATAGAAGCTTAATGGGAAAGCAAGGTGTGATAGAGGCATTGGGACCCATTCACACAACAATTGTCTAGCAAGGGGTAGAATACTTCCTAGTCATCAAAGACCTTGCCATATCAGTAGCTAAACTCTATTACAAGACTTCCAATTGTAATGTTCAAGACAGAGAGCCATTCAATTACGAAAATTTTAAGTTAGCTGTTGATTGCCTGGTTACCTATAGTAACCTCATCTTGAGAGAGGGCCCGCATTGGCTAGGGTGTAGGTTTCGAAGTCCAATCATTTGGTATCCTAGAACAGGATATAGAGCCCTATATGAATTTCCTAAAGGCCAAATAGGGGATATTTTTTATGTTTTAGCTAGAAATCATGGTTTTATACCATTGCATGAAAATCCTTCTCCAGCCTATTCCCTAACCGCCTTGCATGTAAATTACAATGTTTTCATGAGGGCATGAAAAGGGTAAGTAGGGGGGTGTGTTGAGCACTAGAAATGGTATGTATTTACCATTTATTTCTTTATTTTTTCCTTTGAATCCTAACTTCTTTACACTCTAACATGGCAATATGGTTAAATAATTATGGTGGAATTAAGGAGATTTATGATTGATGCAAAATGACTAATTATTGTCTTTTTCTATATAGAAAGTGAAGAAAATGGAAAATCACTATTCAAGAGGGAAAAGACAAAGCAGAAACAATTGTTGTCCCTTTGATAAGAAGCCATATATAGATGAGGAGATCAAGATCGGAGCACATAACCCAGGAAAAGGAAGAGGAAACGTGACATTAGCACAAAAAGACAAAACGATAAGTTGGAGATCAAAGATATGGCGAATCCCTCAGGATCCTTTGATCTTGAGGGATTGCTGCTTCAAGACTTATCTGTATTTTTGATACTTTTGCCTGGCCATTATAAAAACGGACAACGCTTGTAGCCCATGGGGCGAATAATATTATTAATTTGTAGAACTTAATATTGTACTCTTAACTTTGATCATCGATTCTCTTTGAAGAGCGATCACTGTAACTCTGCTAGTTATGATTAATATATAACTCAGTCGTTATTCTATTATTTTATTCTAGAGTAACCACAACAGTGCTTCCCTGGTGGATAAGGGCCCGACCCTAGTGGATCACTTACTTCTTGTAACCTTATTTTATGATTACAGTCCTGTGTGGTTTGATTTCTTTTGTATTTCTTTAATTCTCTTTACTCAATAATATTTTGTTTCTAAACATTTCATTGAACTATCAAAATCGTAATTGAATAGCAAGATTATTATTTACAACCGAAAATGTTATGTTGTTCCTTCTGAAACAATATTGCATTGTCTAATTCCAATTTCGCTATTTATTTACAGTTTTTATTGCTATTCATTTACATATTGATATTGTTGTTCATTTACAGTTGTGATTATTTTTCATTTAACTATAGTCCACATATAATTGTGATTAGTATTCATTTCACCGTTGTTCAATTATAATTGTAATTGTCGTTCCTTTATATGTGTGGTTCATGTCCTGTATGCTAGAATAAAATTATTGATTCTATAGTCACTATTTGTTTTCACTTAATTAAGTTTGTTGTTCAATTTCTATAGATTTACTTAGATTTGTTATCCTTTCTTAGATTGCTGTTCAATTTCTTTATTAGTTGAACGTTGCTTTTCAATACATTTCCATTAAGATTGTTGCTCAATTCATTCTTGTAGATTAACCTTTGTTGTTTGATCTCTTCAATAGAATTAGTTTATGTTCCTTTTCTGTTAATTGAATTTTTATTTCCAGCATTTACTTGAGTGTGGATAGAAAGATCTACAACTGCAACGAACATTGAGTATTGTTGTCTAAGTTCTCAGATTGAAGGTCTTGATTGTGATTGATTTTCATTTACATCAGTTTAAAGGGGAAAGAGTTATCATTACTGCATCCTTGACTGATGATTGTTGTAGTTTATTAAGTGAATGATTTAGTTACGAAGAATTTAAGTTTCTTGCCATTACGATTAGATTTTGTTTCCAACATTCTTTTACTTTTGTAAGCACTATACTGCAAACATTACTCTTGAACAAGTGACCACCTCAGATTGAGTACACTCTTGAGATAAAAAATCGTACTTGGATTGATAATTAATGTAGGGTAAATAGGGATTAAAGGACACCTTTTTATCGCTCAATAACGCCCACACCATGTCATCTTGCATGAACTTTCAACCTTTATTCATCCCTCCAAAGACGCCCTACCCGGGCGACCCGCCATTCAGCTCTGCACGGACACCCAACTCGGGTCGCCTGTCATGCAGCCCTACATGGATTCCCAACTCAGGTCACCCGATGTGCAACCTCGTACAGACACCCAACTCGGGTCGCGCGTCATGCAGTCCTGCATGCTGCGGCCTCCCAACTTCGCACTTCTTGCCTTCACCTTAGCTCTGCATCCAAGTAACTTGTTGGTGTTCCGATGTTGAATGGATGCTTTCATTTGAAGTCCCACCACCTATGTATATGGATGTTGGGCGAGTCAAGCCACCCGACTGACTCTCCAATATTTGTAACATTCACCTAGGAGGTGGGTTGGCCCGCCCAACTCATGGGACCCCACCCTCCACTTACCCATCACAAACTTCATTGTTCAATCGGACCATGAGTCGAGCACCTAGCCCTCCTGCTATAAACTCACGACCAACACTTCGTCCACGCACTTTTCACATCGCGTTTCACTTGGTTGGCCACAACTCATCTCGGTGGATTCGCCCTACTCATTACACAGACCGCAGGTCCTTACATCCTTGCTCTGCTGATGCGAACACTCCCTTTATTGGTGAACTTCCTCTCGATGGGTGCAATGGTGGATCAGATCATTGTGGACCTGATCCATGGCTCAACAATGTCGGAAGAGTGTTTTACTACAACCTATGCCTATTACTATTAGTTCAATCCTTAATCGCCCTCAGATTCACTTGCTAAAGAAAAAACATTCTGGCCTCTCTCCCTATTTAACTTGGTCCCCTTTAATGAAAGAATTATGGAAAATGGATGGAGCAAGAACCCTTGAAATCCTCAGTCTTTAGAAAAGAAAGGTGGCCTCCAAGTGATCAAATCTCCAAATTTGGCTATGGGTTTAACCTCAATCCTAGAATCAACTTGTTTAAACAATTTATATTCTTCCTTGGGATCAAGTTTAGGAACTCGACCTTCTAACCTTTGCAATTTGACCTCTTGTAGCTCCAATGAAATCAATCTACAATTATTTCAAGGAGACACTTTAGATATATGAGCAAGTTAAATATGGCAACAAAAGGCAGGGTCTCTGTGTTATATTTAAATGATTTAGCCTCTATCCAATATAGATTATAAAAATATATTCATACCATTGATCTTGAAATGAAATGGATATAATCTGATATGATACTTGTCCTCGGAATTTAGCCTTTGAACCCTTCGTGTTTGACCCACCAGAAGGAGATGAACTTGGCCCTTGGATTTCTAGAGACCTGTAATCAAATTATAGTCAAGATGATCGAACTTCCTACAACAAATCTCATGGCCTTGCAATACAATTGAAAATAGACCCTCAAACCTGATAGGGGTTCAATCTCGACCCTGTAAACTTGAATGGATAAATCTGATAAAGCACACCTAGGTCTAATCTGAAAATTTGGCAAATTAATGTTTTCTTTCTTGTTTGCAATAAAATAATAACTCTCAAACTAATGCAGAAAATTATATTTTCAATCAACCGAAAAATTGAACTAGGATGATACAAAATAGCACAGAAGATGGAAATGTTAGCTAGGGTGAGAATAAATTCCACTGAAGTTCCCTCAATGAAACCTCTGAATAACCCTTCAGTCTAGCAGGATGCACACTTCTAATACCATTGTAATTTCCCAATCATCAAAATTTTAATCGGATCTGGTACCAATGTAATTTCCCAAACATCAAAATTTTAATGCAATGTGGTACCATTGTAATTTCCCAATCATCAAAATTTTAATAGGACTTGGTACAGTGTAGGTGTTCTTACGGATGTGGTACCACTGTAATTTCCCAATCATCAAAATTTTAATAGGATCTAGTACACTATAGGTGTCCTAATAAAATTCTTGCATTAAAAACACCAAACACAATAAAACATTCTTGCAGTAAAAACCCTGAACACAATAGAGATGAATGTAGCCTCTTATTTATGTAAATAAATAGGAGCAAAATTACATGCCCACACAAGAACTACTAAAAATTGTGCCTTGGCATGTATGGATTCCCACCAATAGAGAAATTAAACATGGTGAAGCAAAATCTTAGATCCTCGATGGATCCAGCAAAGATCTTAGATCCTCAATGGATCCACCAAAGAAATTACTCCCAAGCGGTTTTCGTCCTTGGGATCGACTAGAACTTGCCTTGACAAGTTCTAAACAAAAGAAAAATAGGTAAATAACTCTCGATGATTACACTTTAGGCTCCTATCCCCTTTTATATGTTTTATTGACTCTCTAGAGACTTTATTTTATTTTTTCCCTAAAAAAACGAAGGCAAATAACATGGGTCAATGCCATGTGCAACTATCACAGTAAATACCATCGATAGATTCTGCCCACTTTAACCATATCCACAAAAAAAAAGAATACTACAAATCCATTAACTCTTATTTAATCTAGGAATTTTATGTTTAGGAATTCCCCAAGATCCATAAAAGCACAAACTTAATATAAATTACTCATCAACACCACAAAGTATGCTATTTTTATTTGAGAATATTGAGAATAGGGAAAGATGCTTGTTAAAGTGGATCTTAGAGAAATCCCTAACGCATGGTTAAGAATCCTAACTATGCCTTAAAAATATAGCTGGGGCATTAAAGTTAAACAATATTTCTTATTGATTTTTGGATTTGGGATGAGAGAGAGATAAGAGATATTGTCTATTCTAAAATACAACATCATTTCCCCTGTCTCTTTTCCATATATAATGTCTCTTTTTCATTAATTAAATGGAAAAACTTCTTTCCTAAATTCTTCATGAGAAATCATCCTTGCAAGAAGCATTAAGGCCATTTCTAAACAAGTAAGACCACCTACTAAGTCAGATTTGAAATCTAGCGAGTCTGCTATGAGCTCACCAAGATTTAGTACCTCTTACTCCTCTCCAAATTCTCCAAAAAATCGATGTACAAATGAATTGGAATTGGGGGCAAGAAGCCCTTTTATAGGAAAAACCCTAGTTTTTTTGTTGGCCATTAGGATTAAATGGTAGCTCGGTTTGACAAACTATCAACACTATTGAAATGCCCTCATCAAGCTCTATAATGGTTGTCTATGTTTCTCATAATTTGAAACTCCACCACAAAGCCATTTTTTCATGAGGTCTCACTTTGGGGCATTAAATCAAATCTCTTAATACGAGTCACCCGTATTATGGTACCACTTTGCCTTTGAACTTGTAGAATTATGATTCAAGTTCTGTCATGAGTAATCATTGTACTCATGCTATGATGGCGCCCTTTGGGCCTTTCCCATGTGGAACCATCATATAGTCACCTTTGTTCAGAGCATTAGAGATGAGTCACCCCTACATCTATGGAGTATGTTCAAATTCCATTGAGTCATGTTACAGTATATTATCCATCTATGTGTTGCTTTCATCCCATTTTTCTTATATTTGGCCTCCATCTATGCTCATGTTCCTTTGAAAATCCTTTGTGAGTAATTGACCATCCCTTATGAGATTGTGTCAGTCACTGCGAGGACAACCTTGCATATTATGCTCTCACAAGGTAAATCATAATTCCATGAGTCCCCGTATCTTCCAATTATCATCCCTAGTGTTAGTCTTTATTAGTCATAATACTATGATCCTTGTGCCTTTGTTGAGGATTCATCATTGCCTCAACTCTAATGAGCATTATTTTTTTTAAATCAACACATTTACTCCAGGAGAGTAGCCGATAGGATGGTGTACCTTGGTTTCATATTTAATCCTTGCTTGGGGCCTCTAATCAAGCAAAGCAAATCATTATTTTCCTTTGACTTGGTTGTTTCTCACATGCTCAAATCCAACTCGTTATCATACGATCAAGAAACATACACTTGGTGGTTCATTGATCTAGTAGATTTTCCTAGATTTTCTAAGGTGTGTGTGAGATGTTCTAGACCTCATGAGGGGATGTCCCTTTAGGTAGCCCCCCACATGCCTAGATGTTAGAAAATTATGATCAAGCCTCAAATAGAGTTACTTTTATTTGACTCGCTTTGTTTCTGTTGATTGCATAACTCACAACATGCACCTCTCTTTTAAATTTTCCATTGAGATATTTAAATCCCTCTCCTATTCATTAGGGCTTCTTTGGTTGCGATCTCCCCCCTCCCTTCACCACACCAACGTGGGGGAATTACGTCTCATGTCCTCAAATCAACATACTTCATTGTATCAATCCTCGCCATTATATTCAAGAAAATTATGTATATGGGCATCATTATCTCATTGTATCATTTTTTGCCCCATTGATGTGAGCATATCATGTATCATGTACTGTGTACCTCAAACCCACATTGTTAGGCACACCATTATCATTTGCACGCGGGTATCTCGTAGGTATGGGTATACCCCCCACACCTTATTGAGATCATGTACTCATCAATAAAAGGAAACTTTTAGCTCACAAGTAGGCTTTGCCCACTCCAACTTTTGTCCTTCCTATTACTTGAGTGATCTCTCTCTCTCCCTATGACTCCCCTTGGGTGTCTCATGAAAGTGAACATACAACATATTTCCGTCATACGATGTACTCCTCAAACTCGTATGTTGTGTGACAATCTATTATCAACAAAAAAATGATTACCTAGTCATGTATTACTAGGTTGATCAAAATGCACAATGTAGGATAGCTTTTTACATATTAAAACCTGTGAGACAACCAAAATCCTACAACCAAAAAAGTAGAATAGCATCCTAATCTCTCTTTAGAATATGATTTTAAGAAAACAAGAAAAGAACAAAGAAAAAAAGAAGCTAATCCATAAGAAAAAGGCTAGACAACCAACAAGTCAGTGGCCAGATGGATAGGTACGATGGATAAGCGGATAAATAGATGGAGAAGTGGATAAATAAATGGATTGGCAAAGGGACAACCACTACCAACACTAGGAGGCTGGGAGGTCATGCCTGGTAGCCCTGTAGGCCCACTTAATGAGTGGTAACCTGTTGCTCGAGTAAGCTGCCTTGCTCCCATCATAGGTGTCGATTTTCATGTTGGGGTGAGCAAGGGACGTGACCGACCTTCCTTGAGGTCTGTTAGGCCCCTCCCATATCTCAGAACCAATTCTTAGAGTTAAGATCTAAGAATTTTACATCTTAAAATTCTGGTTTACCTTAGGAGATAATTTAATGAACCAATTTCCTAAATTATTTCTCAATAAAATCCAAAAACCTTATGAGCATAATTGAAATAGATCATTATTTATTTAATACTCTCTCAAAAATAATTAAACCATTATTCAATGATCATTTCTAACCATTTTTTATTTAACCACTCTAGAATAATCAAATAAATCATTTTCATTTATTATTCCATATTTATCCCCCATTTCTCACATAAAATAATTATTTGATCATTTTTTCTTATTTAAATAAATTAATCATCATAAACTAATTAATAAACCTTTTTTTATCTGTTAAATAATTTAACCATATTATAAATAAATATATTTGACCATTTCAAATATATTTTCCCTCTAAAAAATATAGTAAAATATTTAGAGCATCTGGATTTTGATTTAGTCTATAATATTTTATTCTTTTATAAATCTCAATCTATCTCAATATTTTGTCATAAATACAATGGTTTTTTTCCTCATTCTTCACTATTAGTAATATCACCATCCCCACTATCATGCTATGAAATTTAAGCTATCACTTTTGGTTCAAGCCTCCGTAACCATGTTTTGCCCATTGCATACAATCATCGACAGAAGCGTTGAATCCGAAGAACATGGTTACAAAAGGACCCATACCATAGAGGGGGATTCACAGATCCAAGTCTACAATATCTCCTCATGTCTAAAATCTCTACTCATCAAGTGTAAAATTTCTATTTGATTAATAAAATAAAAGTTTCTTTCATATTTCCATTGGGTTGTTACACTCTTATTTCATTTTTATGTGTGTCTCTTGGTTTGCATATCATTTTTCTATAGATTTTTAACATTTATTTTGTCATTGTGGAGAATACAATAACAACCATTTTTGTTGTTATGGTTGCTTGTGAGCAACAACTAAAGTAGAGCATTTTTGGTACACCTTCGAGAAAACTTTATACTAAATTTGGGGTAGCGAGTCTATCATTTTTGAAGAACATGATGAATTTGCAACCATTCTTGGTTTTACGGAGTCATTGGTGTCTCCAGGTATACTGGAGTAAGGGATTTTGTTAGTATATTGTATTTTATAACATTCAAAGTATATGGGGATAAAGGTTATCGTGATCAGATATCCAAGGAACTTATTAAGCATTCAACGGGTAGCACAAATAACTGTCATGAGATAGATCTAAGCATCAATAATTTGAATTTTCTCATTCAAGAGGAGGGAACAATAACACCAGTTATAAGCATGATGCATGAAATAGCAACTATGTGTAAACGTAGATGAAATAATTTGGGTGCATGAAGATAAATAAAATGAAGTAGCTACCCTAAGTAGAGAAAAAAACCTTACTATCACCAAGATTGGGTGAATTTGAAGTAGCAACATTATGTCTCAAATTAGAAATGAAATCTAACTCAAAATGTTTCTCCCGAAAGAAGGACTTCATGGGAAAATAAGAAATAATTATGCTATTGTTGTAAGAATTGATGAATATGGAGGCATGATCATAGTCAACAAAATCCAAGCAGATTGGCCAAGCTTGTGTTGATACTCCAAGAAGACTACAAAACATTACTTCCATCCGAAAACCATTAATATGATTTCACGGGATTTTGACAATGGTGGAGGTGGACTCCTCATAGAGAATACAAATATTTGAATGAAAATGAATTAAATGTGGGATTATACATCTTTTACATGTCAAAATGATCAACAATCTAAATCATTTCATCTCCAAATGCAATGGAATGAGACATTCCATGCCTTCACAAAGTTTAATAAGGGATGGGGAGTCGCAAAGTTGTATGACAAAACCACCAACAAACAAAATCTACGGTTTTGATTTATCGCGCCACCCATCACCTCAATTTCCAAAAACTGCTACTAGAGGTGGGTGCAAAGTGGTTTCTAGCTTTTTGCATGTGGTTTTGCAAACTTAAACATGGGAGGATCATGTCTCGTGTATTCAAATCGACATACTTCACTCTATCAATCCTGGCCACTATAACTAAGGAAATTATGTATATGGGACTCGTTATCTCATTGTATCACTTCCTGCCCTATTGATGCCATCATATCATGTATCATGTACTACATGCCTAAGACCCACATTGTTAGGAGCATTATTATCATTTCTACTCAGCTATCTCATAGGTATGGGTATACCTCCTCTACCCATTGAGATCTTGTACTCATCAATAAAATTATACTTTTATCTTATAAGTAGGTGTTGACCCCTCGAACTTCAATCCTTCTTGTTACTTGAGTGATCTCTTTTTATCGCTATGACTCCCCTTTCATGTCTCGTGAAAGTAACCCTACAATGTATTTCTGTCATACGATGTGCTCCTCACACTCTTATGTTGGGCAACAATCTGTTATCACCCAAAAAAGATCACCTAATCATGTATTACTAGGGTTGAACAAAATAACCCATGTAAGATGGGCTTTTACATATTAAAACCTACTTTTACCTTAGGAGATAATTTAGCGAACCAATTTCCTAAAGTAGTTCTCATTAAAATCCAAAATCCACGTGAGCATAATTAAACAGATCATTATTTATTTAATATTCTCTCGAAAGAATTATTAAGTCATTATTTAATGATCATTTCTAACCATTTTTTATTCAACCACTCGAGAATAATCAAAGAAGTCATTTTTATTTATTATTCCATATTTATCCCCCATTTCTCTCATAAAATAATTATTAAATCATTATTTAATAATTGTTTCTTATTTAAATGAAAGAATCATCATAAAGTAATTATTAAATCAATTTTTATCTGTTAAATAATTTAACCATTTTATAAATAAATAAATTTGACTATTTCAAATATGCTTTCCCTCTCAAAAATATAATAAAATATTCACAACACTTGGATTTTGATTTAATATATAATATTTTATTATTTTCCAAATCTCAATCTATCTCAATATTTTGTTATAAATAGAGGGCTTTTCTCCTCATTCTTCACTATTACCAATATCACCATCCCCATTATCGTCCTATGAAATTTGAGCTCTCACTTTGGGTTCAAGCCTCCATAATCATGTTTTTCCCATTACATACAATCATTGAGAGAAATGTTGAAGTTGAGGCACATGGCTACAAAAGGACCCATCCCATAGAGGGGGATTCGTAGATCCAAGTCTACATTCACTCCTCATGATGTGTAAAATTTCTATTTGATTAATAACATAAAAGTTTCTTTCATATTTCCATTGGGTTGTTACACTCTTATTTCGTTGTTATGTGTGTCTCTTGGCTTGCATATCATTTTTCTATAGGGTTTTAACATTCATTTTGCAATTTTGGAGAATACAATAACAACCATTTTCTTTGTTTGGGTTGCTTGTGAGAAACAACTTAAGTAAACCATTTTTGGTACTCTTTCCAGAAAACTTTATACTAAAATTTGGGGCAGTGAGTCTATTGTTTTTTAAGAAGATGATGAATTTACAGCCATTCTTGGTCTTGCGGAGCCATTGGTTGTCTCCAAGTATACTTGACTAAGGGAATTTGTTAGTATATTGTATGTTATAACATTCAAAGTATATGGGAATGAAGGTTAGCATGATGAGGTGTCAAGGGAACTTGTTGAGAATTCAACCAATAGCACAAATAATTGCCATGAAATAGATCTAAGCATCGACATTTTGAGTTTTCTCATTCAAGATGATGGAACAATAAGACCATTTCTAATCATGATGCATGAAGTGGATGAACTTTCTAATTTTAATCGTGCCAGCTTATGGTTGCAGCTAAGTGTAAATATAGATGAAATAATTTGGTTTCGTGAAGATGGATAAAATGAAGTAGCTACCCTAACTAGAGAAAAAACCTTACTATCCCCAAGGTTGGGAAAATTTGAAGTAACAACATCATATCTTGCATCATAAATGAAATCTGACTCAAAATATTTCTCCGAGAAGAAGGATTTCATGGGAAAATAAGCTAGAATTATGTTATTTTTGTAAGAATTGATGAATATGGAGGTGTGATCATAGGAAAAAGAATCCAAGAAGCTTGTCCAAGGTTGTGTTGATGCTCCAAGAAGACTACCAAACATTAATTCCATTTGGAAGCAATTAATATTCTTTCACCATATTTCGACAATGGGTGGGGGGTTGACTCCTCATATAGAATAAAAATATTTTAATGAAAATGAATTAAAGTTGGGATTATACATCTTGTACATGTCAAAATGATCAATGAACTAAATCATTTCATCTCCAAATGCAATGGAAAGCGACATTCCCTGCCCTGACAAAGTTTAATAGGGGATAGGGAGTCGTAAATTTGTATGAAAAAACCATCAAAAAACTAAATCTATGGTTTTGATTGGTTGCACCATCCCTCACCTAAATTCCCAAAAACCACTACTATAGAAGGCTGCAAAGTGGTTCCCGACTTTTGAAACCACATGTGGTTTTGAAAAATTAAACGAAGATCCACATGGACCATCAACAACCACTGAAGTGAGCATACCTCCAGGTCATTTCCACAGAGAGCTTGATAATAACTTTGGGTCCACATTAAACTTCTTCATTTTAAGGGAAACAATGTTCATATATATATATATATATATATATATATATATATATATATATATATATATATATATATATATATAATTTCTTACAAAAGAAATAGATTAAAAAAATGTTTCAAAAATCAATTTGAAACTAAAATAGTTAGTTAAGGTTAATAGATAGGAATAAAACTCGTAAATGAACATTCTAAAGGGGGCTCAGAAACTAAATGTGGGGGGAGTCTAAAAATCCAAAAAATATGATTAAATCTCTCTTTAAAACTGAGGAATAGAGATTAGTTTGGTTCCATCCATGCACAAGTTACAAAATCATTTTTACTTTCTATGCTTTCATTTAATTTATGTTATGCTTTTGTTGGAATACTATAAGATGAAATTGGGTTATTTGAATTACTGATTTTGTATTTACTTGTTCGTGCTCAATTTATTGATTTAAAAACCCTGTATAGGTGCTCCACATTGCCCAAATTCACTCACAACTTATTTTTCTTATCATCATTCCTTCCACAGAGTTGAAATTTAGATCCTTAAGTGTGTGAGCTAAAACCTTGGTTGCTTTTACTTTTCCACTAACCAACTCTTTAATTTAAACTCTTCATTCCTCATTGTTCATGGCCATTCTCATTTTGAATGATAGGTTTTAGAATTAGAGCAATCATTACAACTCTCATAATATTTCCCTCCAACCATTCTTTCCCTCTGGCCTTATAACTAAAATATTTATCTATTTATAGATGTCCTAGGAACTAACCTCCTTTAGCCAGAGGTTGTCTCTAGGGTTACAACAAACCAATCAATCCAACTAATAATACAAGCATATATGCTCTATATAGGGTTTGAGTTGAACCTAAAATCCTCATAGATTTGTTACAAATGTTAGGTCAGATGGAGAGATTGTCACCCGAAATAGAATAGGGGATCATGTCCTCTACAGTAGATCTAGGACCTACGCACAAACACCACCAAACAAGTAGCACAAATGGCCTTAGCTAGAGGACTGTCAAATAAAGAAATGAAAATAAACATGAATAATACATTAAACATCTAGATTTGATAGGAAGGAACATTCACTTCTATTAATCACAAAATAGATACAAAATGTATCCCATCAAAAAATGAGATCCTTTCCTCAATCTTGTAGCAAGGCCTCCTTCTCTTAATATAGTATAACTCTCACACTATAATATGGATACTAGATATTTCCCCCTTTCCTCTTTGTGAGATTATATAGGTTCATTCTCTCCTCTGAGAGAATGTATCTCGACACCTAGGGACTTGATAAGTTAAGAAACTTCTACAATAATGGACCACTAGCCAACTCATACACAAGTGGGTCAAGTTGATTTCCTTAGGAAAGTAAGCCTCTAGAAACTTTTTTCTCAATTATGATATTTCTCCCAATTTTTGTCAATTATGAAATAATCATTATCTCATAATTATAATATTTTGGCAGAATAATTATGATAAATTGATCAATTATGTAATTTCACCCATGGAATAAGTCTCAAATAAGTAAACAAAAATATGAAAGGGGATGCATGCTAGCTAGTAATTGATGTAACTTTAACTTGAGTTTTTCTCATGATAATGGAGTGGTAAATAGGCTTATAACAACGTGTTATTTTCTCCTATTTTTTGGAAATTTCATCAATCATCCAACTATATTCAAATCTTCGTTGATGCATCTCTAGCTATGAATCTCATCAAATGTCGCACCACAGATCATATTAATCTCTAATGTTTCATTGGCACTTCACTTATGCATGTAAAATTATTTGAAATGGGATAGTGGCAACATTTGCATATTGTCTAGTCTTACATCAATATTGTATGACACTTCCCCTGGTGCACAATGTTCTACACTTGTACATAATGCATTACTAATTTTTACTCCTGAAAAACAAAAATAATTGCTGACTACTAACTTGAAATAGAAAAAACAAAAGTATATTGCAGATCCCAATCAATCTACTTTATTTATGTGCAAAAGAGTAGAATGCAATATGCCTTTTCACAATTGGTGCACAGGAGCTTAGTTGTCCTAATAAAGCTTCAACCAACTCTAGTTGACAAATCCCTCTCGCAACATAGCATCCAAATTCTTCAATTGTGTTTCTCCCCGATCCGTCACATGTTGGATGATGTATGTTCGAATCCTATGCATCTGAAATTTGCATGGGTGCTATAAAAATTTGTTGTCATATAGCAGTACCAAATCTCCTAGATGAAAAGTATTGTTTTTAATCCTTCCATCATGGCACACATTCTCTTTGCATTTATCCAGATATTGGTGAATGATATCTATGGCCTAATCATCCTCTAGTTGTAGTAATTGATGTAACCATTGCTCCACTACTCCAGATTCTGTAAGTTGCGTGGCTACTACAATGTGAAAAATTGGCGACAAAAACTTCATTGGAATTACAACCTCTTGCCCATACACCAACCAAAATGGTTTTTGTTTGCTCAACATCTTGTAGGTGGTCTTTTACACCCACAAATTTATTAGTATCCTAAAATCCAAGTCATTGCACTATATATTACATACCTTAGTAAGCGTTGTCTCCAATAATTTATTAAATTCCTCCACTATACCATGAGCCTGTGGATGATATGAAGTATTTTTTTATGATAGATATGAAACTCCTTTGTCAGTACCACAATTATTTTTTTCAAGAACTAAGTGCCTTTGTCACTCATGAGAATTCTTGGATGCTAAACTCTAGTCACTACGTTGTCAAATAAAAAATGTGCAATTGTCTCTACCTTGGAATCTTTGACTAGTGTGACTTCCTCCCATCTATTTAGATAGTTAGTTGCAGTGAATATGTATCATGCTCTATTTATTCTTATGGGTGGGATGATTGGGCCCACAAAATCAATTTCCAGTTTATTTAATCCCTTAAAATTGAACTCGGGTTCCAAAGGCATGTTGTCTCTTCGGGAAGGCTTCACTACTCACTGGCATACATCATAGGTCATGCAAAACATGACATTGGTATTGTAGAGTGGACCACTATAGTATTGTGCATAAGATCTTCTATGTTGTGGCCCATCCTACATAGTTTCCTCGTGCGACACTTATGTGTGCTTCTGTTAAAATCATAAGTCATCATTCTCCAATATACACCTAGAAAAAATTCCATATGTGCCTAACTTATATAGGGAAGATGCAATTCACTCATAGTCGTCCATGCTTACCACTAGTTTTTTTTTTTTTTTTTTTTTTTTTTTTTTTGCACAATATAGTCCTCTAGTTCCATATTTGTATTTATAATTCTTGCAATTTCTACAAAACATTCATCCACCAAGGTCACAGCAAACATTTGTGCACGTGGTAGATTTTCCTCCAAAATTTCCGCATCCTCTCTTGATGCCAACTATGAAAAATGATCGTGTCCCACATTTTGTTTACTAGGCTTGAAAACCACTTTAAAATCATATTCCTGGAAATAGAGTAACCATATGAGGTACTTTAGCATAGAACGTTGTGTGTACAATTTAAATTTATTACACATAAAGTAATGCATAAACTTTTTAAATGTATATGCCATTACCAATTCTTCTATTTTTCTCGTGGTATATTTATGTACAACCACTGATAGCTTCGTTCTTGCACAATAAATTGGATGATCAGTATCTCCCTCATTAGGTTCAGCTAAGAACACACCTAGTGCAATAGATGAAGCATCGACATGCACTTGTGTTACCGGGAATAGTGTCCACTCGGAGCTGCTATTCCCACTAAGACTGGTAGCTATCTTAGAAAAAAACAAGTAAAGACTACTTTCGTTTTCCTTTATGAAAATAGATAAGAGTGGAACAAAGGACACCAACCTTAGTCTTGCGCTTGGTTGCTTACTTGATTCCTCTCCTTCCTGATAGATCTTTGTCGCTTCTTCTTCGTCTGCCCAGCTTCAAAGAGCACATGTGGAATCAAAGCAGCATACTACTATCGAAGAACAAGATCTATATTCATAAATAACACAGGACCAAATATGTATTAACCATACAAATGCATATATAATCAAACATACAAGAATATGGAGGAAAACTTGAATAACTTTATTAATATCAAGAATATCAAGAGGATTACAACCAATTGTCCTGACCCAGCGTCATCCTCCATCAAGAAAGCCCTTCTTTACCTCAAGTAAAGCTTAGATCACCCAACACTATGAAGTTTCATGAGAAAACCAACAGCACTTCTCTACAAGATACCAGATTCCAGCCTCTGGATCTCTGTGATGAGGGATCCATATACAGATGATTGTAGGGGGTGAGTCATCTTCTGGGATTTTGATTAGTGTCCTCTCTCTGATAGTTCTTGATTCCACTTGGAGACTGATGATTTCTTACTCATCCCTGGTCGAAAACAGAGAGGTAAGTATCAGAGGGGAAGCTTCTGGAAGATTCCATGATCTTCCACCTCACAAACTGTCTCTACTGTTTGTCCATTCTCACCCATCGCACCCTACAGAGGGGCCATTCAGTATGCATTGCACCCTTTACACTGGGAAGGTGATATGCATCGCATCCTCTGCACTCGGTATTCAGTATGGTCCAGTTTTGACAATTTCTGAGCAGTTTTTAGTGGAGAACTTCTGGGAGATGATGTAATCAGCTGACCTTGTTCCTTTAGGTAGTGAAGCAAAACTTTTGGGGACTTAGGAGCCCTCTGTTTATGGCCATTCATGATTGGGGTGCAGTGCCCAAAAATGTCTATAACAGTTGCCCCCTAAAGCATGAGGTTGTTAATATTTTGATGTTGGGTGAAATGCTTTACCATGAGGATCCGAAATTTTTTCGAGCTGGGAGGCAACCTATAATAAGATACAATACAATACATTATCTTCACAACATTTTTAAAGATCTAGCTGAGGCAGGCATTCCCATGCTCAGCTTTATAAATTCATTTTCATGTACATAGGACAGATAATCGTCTGTGTAGCAGACTGATGATTCGGACTCATCATCCTTTGATTTGGATGATCATCTGTTTGGAAATGATGTACATTTGATGTCTTTATATTCCTGAATATATCTAGCCCAAATGGATGAAACTAGATCCGAGGTCTTCAAAGCTCGCTCAATCTTCACTTGGAGTACAAGTTGATCCATGTGAAAAATGTTCTGGAGTCGAACATGGAAAGACATCGCCTGATTACCAGCCAATGATGTAAGCTGTTAACAGGTGCGAGAGGAATCACCAATAATGACAATGACCCTCAAGGTACTACAGTACAATTCACGCGGTGTGAAAAAGGACTTGGCATCGAACACCATGCAAAATCTCTGAGTCAAAGGTCATTAATGTAAACCTGTCGCAGAAAGTGAGAAACTTACCATTGAGGCATGCAAGCTTCAAAGTACTGAAAGGGTTGTTCCTAGGTCAACCTCTTGGATACTGAGCTGATGTCGACAAGAAGCGACCCGTCGTAGGAGGGCCTTAATGAATCCCACGTCTATGACACGGAACAAAGCGAATGATTTTAGAGGTGAAAACAATTTGATGATACAGGGTTCAGGGTGGCGATCATGAAAGAATGGAGCGTGAATGTATTGCAGCGGGTGAGACACAGGTGAATTCTTTGAATGAATTCCCTTGAACATATCGTTGACACTGACGATGGATTGGTAGCGTTAACCCCAAAGATGGATGGTGTGACGGACCAATGGGGATATGACTAGTGAATGGAACAACCCAACCTGACTCGGATGTGGAGAGAAAGTGTCATGTTCAAGAGCGACTTGCTACCAATAAAGTTTTTTTGAGTTTTCTTCCCAAATTTCCCCAGTCATTACTGACCAGTACCTCTTTATTTTTGTCAAGATTTAGGAGGATAACATATACTTGTTCTATAATTTTCCCTTCGCGCGAACCTGTCGCTATATTTTAACGAGCCTAGCGACAGTGAAACTCGTTCTCATCCATTTTGACGAGTTTGTCGCTATTCGGTTTTAACGAGTTTAACGACAAAGATAACTCGGTCCTTTTCAATTTTAGAGAGTCTGAATGGGATGGAAAGGAAACTCCAAAAAAAAAAATTCGTCATATAATCCCTTCAACCCGAAAAAGCGTAAAATAATACGAAAGGGATGAATGTTTAGTAATTTTAATGAGCTGAACAAGACAAGTGCTCGATCTTTTTGTGTAATAATCCCTCAAGTCCAAAAAGATTAAAATCTAGAGGAGGTATAGCACTTTTGATGACTTTAACGAGCCAGAGAGGCTAATTGCTTGGCAATCTTTTCATATTTTATGAGTCAGTTGAAAAGAGCTTAAAGGAGACTCGCTTTTCAAGGAATGAGTGATGATTTCGGGTAGCAGCTGATTCTAGGTAAGGCTTGGAATTTTCCAATCATGGTAGTGTCACAAGGATGGATAATAGAATCACTCTTCATAGATGTTCCTTGAAAGGATAAACAATCAAATGGAGGCAAATGATTGGCTAAAAAACAGAGTGGAGGTGATGATGACAACACGACCAAGGCTCAAAAGTTGATGATAATGCATTCACAATGGTTATTTACCGCAAAATTGGTTCATCTTTTAATGAGCTTAAACTCTGGGGGAAACATTTCCTCATTGCTTATGTTTATTTTTTAACGAGCTTGAATTCTGCGTTAAAGCTGCTCGTGATAATGGTCATTGATTCCTTGATTCATCATTAGCATTTTGTTCTTTCAAAGATTGTACTACCTCTTCAATTGCTTCATCAAACCGATTAGAAATGAAAACATATACTTGATAAATGATTTAAGAACACTAATATCTTACTTGAATTACGTGAATGGTAATTTAAAAGTGACTTTTACCTCTCATTTTACCATTTCATTTGAACTTGGTTTGTTGGAGCTCTGGAGGTGATTTCCCCCCCTGATTTTCACTAGCTGATTCCAGGAGATTCCGTGGATGATTGTTGACACTGTCTAGACCAGGTTGGAGCTAAACTTTTGCTCTTCAATTGCATTCTTTTCTTTTTGAATTCTGAGTCTGTTTCCTTGCTTTACTAAGCCTCTACGGTTTGAACAACTAGCCTTGGCTCCATCGCACCCTTCCTTAATCGAAAGGTGCAACGCATACTGGCCTCCTCATTGGCTAGTCAGTATGCATCATTCCTAGTACACTGCTGGGGTACGATGGGCGCAAGGAGTAAAGTTTTTGCACAAATTTCTCATAGATTTTTGCCTTTTTTTTGCCAAATCAAGATCCTGACTCTTCTCTTGTTTGTTTTTTAGAGATTTATTGGAGAAAAATGGTTGTTACATGGCGACAACACGAGCATGAAGAAGAGGACATGGTTGCTTTACATGATCCGGGCACGGTAACTACATTGCGGAACTGTGGCCTGTTGAAGTTTTTCCACATCTCTAGCATGAGGCAACAAATCAACTTGTTGCAATATTTTCTCAATGCATGGCATCCTACCAACTAGGTGTTCCAGATTAGGGGCAAATCAATCCCCTTGACTATCGTGGATATCTATCTTTTGACCGGTTTATCAAGGCATGATGCCTCTCTCCCATTATTGGGTCCCGCTTGCGGGGTGAGTCCGTGAGGGAGTATATTCACTGGCACTACAGTGAGGGATCTCAGCCAAGTACGGACGGCAAGATCAATATCCGAGATGTCACTGACCGGCCCTTGAGGACCATTCTATTCACTTTTTCTAGACTGGCTAGTAGTTCTGCTCTTCACATAGCTAACAGGTCTTACATGCAATATGCTTTGGAATGCCTTGAACCGAAGGTGTTCAACTAGTGTAATGCAGTACTCTCTGTGATGAAAGAACAACTAACCAAGGTGAAAAGTGGAAGATCCAATAATTTCGGCTATGGTTCTATTTTAACCGCTTTCTCTTTGGAGAAGATCCCACTGATGTAGCCGTAGTACATCTCACTTGGCCTACCTCCACCGACTGAACCACAGATGCAGAGATGGGTTGACCTCATGTCTCGACATGCTGGCCAGCCTCAGATTTCCTTTTCTGATACTTTCTTCAAGTGGTTTGATCGTCAAGAGATGGTTTATGCCAAGTTTCCATATGCTGGCATGGATTTCCGGGGTGACCGAGATTTAGCACTACTGACCGGTGAGTAGTGGGGTGTTATGGGTAAATCCTCTGACCATATCTCTGTTTATCGTTCTTTATAATGTTCTTATGCTTCTCTTTTATAAATGTTGCAAATGTCTATCTAACACATAATTTTCCAATTAGTCTGTCAATGTGTTTACACTTCTAGAAATATGTTGATATTGAATGAACTCGAACTGTCTTTCCAAAATCCTGACTCTTAGGAACATGCGGTAGACGGCTGGATTTCGTACAGAATAGATACCAGTGAGTTGTAGAATGACGAGTTGTGAGTCTTGCCTAACGACAAGTCAGCATATGCCATGTGTGATGGCATCAGAGAGGAGTTCTATCAACGTGCCGTATTCAACGATATTGTTCGTCGACTGACCAATACATACCCCTCTGAAACTTACTAACCCACCGTTGGGATCCAAAATGGCCCATGCCACAGAAGATAGGTTCTGCGAACTACAACTCGCTTCGTCAGCATATCCAACAAATGATTCCAATAGGTTCGACATCTGCAACGAACGCAAAAAAATGGATTACCTAACCAAAATAATTACTCTTAGCGAAAACAAAAATTTAACAAAAGCATAAGGGTTACTATGCGGAATTAAGCATAGTAATGCTTGAGGTACAACCAGTTGTGAGGTTGCACCAGTGGAATCCCATCATAGTCCATCAATTCGTAGGCTCCTTTTGCTAATACACGCTTAACAATGCAACGACCCATCCATAACGATTTGAATTTCCCTACTCCCAACTTATCGGACTCCTGGTCATAATGTAAGAGCAGGTCACCTTCTAAGAAGACGCGAGGTTTGATATTTTTGTCGAACTGTGCTTTGACTCATTTCTTATGAGCTTCGTTAGCCGAAGCTGCATTGCGACGAGTTTCATCTAATT
The DNA here is from genome assembly GCA_000404065.3 of Pinus taeda. Taxonomy (NCBI): domain Eukaryota; kingdom Viridiplantae; phylum Streptophyta; class Pinopsida; order Pinales; family Pinaceae; genus Pinus; species Pinus taeda. The sequence goes on along the minus strand of APFE030566767.1, from coordinate 52,903 downwards.
GGATTAGTTCCAAGAGATGAGCCTCTTCCTCTGAGGTTCCAGGGAGAAGGTCAACTACGAGTTTGAGGGACGAGATTTCACATTGAACAGGTAAGATTGCTTCGAGACCGTACACAAGTTGAAAAGGTGCAAACCCGATTGCATTTCTTGTCGATGTTTGGTATGCCCACAAGGCCGAGTACAGGATCAGGTGCCAATTTCGTTTATGGACTCCGATCATTCTTTGCAGCATGCGCTTTAGGACCATGTTGATTGCCTCAACTTGCCCGTTAGCTTGCGGATAGTACAAAGTAGAGCTGTCGTGGGAGAGTCCTAATTTGACAGCCAATTCAACAATCATGTGATTGCGAAAATGCGATCCATGATCTGTGACTATGGCGTGTGGAATTTCGAATCTAGAGACTACGTGATTAAAAGTGAAAAGGGAAGCCGTTTCGCCGTTGTTGTTTAATGTAGGCATCGCCTCGGCCCATTTAGTAAAATAGTCTACCGCGACTATGACATACCCATGCCCCCGGCTGAGTTGGGTTTACATGTCATAAAATCTATGCCCCATTTGGCAAATGGCCCAACATCAACTACTGGTTGCCGCGATGCAGGTGGTCTTTTGGTTTTGCTATCGAAAATTTGGCAAGAATGGCAACTTCTAACTGTGGTTATGCAATCTTTGAACATTGCTGGGCAGAAGTATCATGCTCGCAAAATTTTTTGCACCATAGAATAACCAGATTGATGCCCCCCACATGCACCTAAATGACAATCATTCAGGACCTTTTCGGCCTCCTCATGGGTGAGGCACCTCCACAGAAATGTATCGATACCAGGACGTTAAAGGGTATCACCGACGATCACATAGTATTTCACTTGGTATCGAATTCGTCGTTGTTCGGAGCATGAGGTGTTAGACCTATACATTTGTGTCTGGAGATAGATGATTATATCTCCATACCACGGATTTCTTGAAGATATCAAAAACAAATTTTCATCCACGATTTCTTTTTCGGATGTTGCATCGTTCGATGACGATGGGAGATCACATAGTAACTCCACGAATACTAGGGCTTTCTTTGATTTGGATTTTTTGAATTCTAGATCAAAATCTTGTAAAATTGCTATCCATTTTGAATATTTGTCGCCCAGCAACTGTCGTTGATCCGGATTTAAACAGGAACGCAATAGATTACAGAGATAACCATAAATACAGAGATGCGATAACCATAAATAAAGAGATGCAGCGGAAATAACATTTCATTTCATTAATGGAAAATACAGAAATATGCTTACAACCAGAATTGGAAATAAACCAGCTAGGACGATGGTAACTTATCTCTGAGAAGAGATGTGCGGCTACATGTCTCTGAACTGTTCCCAACTTGTGTTACAATGAGGCTCGAAGGCCTATTTATTATTGAGAAACAATGGAAAACCTTCACATTCCAAAACCGACCCTTAGAAGATGAAACGCCAAATTGTGGGCCCCGTTTTGGGTAAATTGGTACATCAATTTCCCGGGGTCGTAACTTTGGCATACGATCTCCGTTTGACGCGCATGATAGCTCGTTAGAAGACCTATCCGAGAACTACCACTTTGGGAAGGCAACATCGGTCCATGGACCAATTTTTCCCCCAGAGTTCCCAAAAACTTCATTTAGGGCCTCAAAACGGGTCCGGAAGTTCAGGACCCGAAAAACTGCTAAAAATAGTAAGTTGTGCTATAATTAAAGAAACTGAAAATGCTGAAAGAGACAATGATGGGGGTCCAGATGGACTTGGCAGGTGGCCACCAATATCCACCTGGATCACCAGAAAAATTTAAAGGGATCGGTTATATGGAACCTTACAATAGAAAACAAAGAACTGATAAGAAACCATAGATTCTAGGAAATCAGGGGAGGAGATGAGGTTAGGTTCTGGCTAGAGGCTTGGCAGTAGCGAGAAAAATTATTCAATAGGCCAGATCTAGCGGAAATACTCCTCAACACAAACAACCCAACAAATCAGATGGTGAAAAACTATTGGGAAACAAAAACAAGAGAACAATGGAGGAAATGGAAGAGAAGACAACATTGGCTAGAAGCACCAGATTCTATACAGTGGGCAACCTACGATAAGGAGATGGAATAAAGAAGAATAGCAATTGCGGAAGGCCTGAACATTACAAGGTGGGGATATAGAATAAAATGGATGTTCACTATCCAAGAATGATACTATCAACAAGCAAACCACTATCAACAACAAGGGTTACCCTTATGGGAACGTATATGGAAGGAAAAACTATGGCCGAAAATAACATTCTTCCTATGGGTGGTCCTCCATGGTTGCACCTTAACATGGGATCAACTACAGGTAAGGAGGATGAATGGTCCATCAGTATGATGTACATGTGAAAGGAAAATGAAAATGATGGAACACCTACTAAATGATTGCAGTTACAACGAAGTCATATGGAAGAAGAACAAGTATTAGGCCACACAGACAGGGATCAATTAAGTATGAAAACAACAATGGAAAAATGGTGAAAGAAGCTATACCAAAACCCCATATTGGACCGAGTCTCGAATATCTCCTTGGGATTCCTGCTATGGGAAGTTCGGAAGGAAAGATCCACGAATTTTTAGAGGAGAAAAAATAACAACAATGGAGTTATGGGAAATGATAATTCAAAACATTAGAGAGACGATTCTCACAGAGAAATGGTACCCAAATGATTGGGAAACTATGCCGCAAGAATGCCGAATAATGGAAAGGTTAATGCTGAGTCCTCATAGGTTGAGGCCCAAGACCTGGAAGCAAAAACCTCATCCAAGTGATTCCTCAAACCACTTTTTGTTTCCCCTCGAGGATTTCATAAAACTAAATTTCGACGAGGCGACCAAAGGAAACCTAGGTGCATATGGCTTAGGAGGTTTGTTTAGATACCACCAGGGTAAAACCATCTGACTATTTGTGATGGACTACAGAATAGTGAGCAACAATGAAGCTGAACTCTATGCGCTAAAGTAGGGGCTAGAAATAGCTTGAAGAGAAGATTTCCAAAATATAGATTTGGAAGGAGGCTTAACACCGGTTATAGACATAGTGAAAAAAAAAATCAATAAGGAACCTAATGGGAGAAGATAAGCCAAAGTTGGAGAATGACACAACTAGTCTAGGAAATAGGGCACCTAATCCAAGGGATCGAATACATCATACCAACACATGTCAGGAGATCAGGGAATGTGGCAGCAGATTGCCTAGTGAACTGGGGATGTGGAAAACCCAGAAGCAACCTAGATATACTAGGTGAAGATATAAGCCGAACAGAAGGAATGATTAGCCTCATGGAAATTCTTAGAAAAGAAAAGGAAAAAGAACATAATCCCTAATCGGGGTGTGGAGGGCATGGAGGGCAGAGGAAAGCAGGACATGACAGATGGCAGGAGGGTGGGCAAGCTGTCGAATGGAAACGGAGAATGGAAGCCGGCAGGAGGAGCCGGAAATGGTAAGGCGATGATGATGGTTAATAAATGGCAGGTAAGTGGGCACTTAACCCGAGACCTACGCACGAAGGAAATATAGGCGGACAACAAAGCACTACAAGTGGAGGGTACCTCAGAATTGAGGTTAGTTAGGCGGGAAAGCAAGTTAAGGGAAAAGGTGGGAAGGGTGAAGGGTAATTGCATGTAGGTTGAGGAGGAAGAACGACCAGACAGAGCCGGTGAATGCCGAGAGCTAGGATGCAACGACCAGCAGATGGCCTTTGGAAGAAAAACCTACTATGTTCTTTCAACCTCCCACTGTGTCGTTAGGGTAATAATGCTATGGAAATTGGATAAGAATTGGGAATTTAAGGAGAAGAGCTATCAAAAGTTTAGAAAATGTTGGTTCTTTATTACTGGTCTCTGAGTTTAGAGAAGGAAAGGGAAATCCCAAGTAGTCAAGGATAACTATTTTGTAACTGAGAATGGGCTTGACCTAATAGCTCTCTGGGAAGGGTGGGAAGGAAAATCTGAACCCTATAAGATGGCCGACTAGTCATGGGGAAGAACAAGATTATTGGGCCATATAGATGTTGTCAGTAGTGATAATATATGCGCCTCCCCTCGTAATTACCCGAGGAAAATATCTTGGCATAAAGGGACAGTTACCTTGCTAGGATGGGTGGGGAAAAAGGGCATTGTAAGAGGTCTGGGGGGGGAACTGAGCCTGTAGAAAACTCTAGATTTCCTTCTTGTACGAATCGACACAGAATTGCAAAGACAAAAGGCATGGAGGCCTCTGCGAGATGTCGAGGGAGCAGTGACCCCTTGGCTCGGGTAGGGGAGAAGGATAGATACTGCAACTAGAAAAACAACCAAGGGTAGTCCATCCTGATGGTGGAATCACTGATAAAGTTAAGTTAGCCCGGATTCAGTAAAATATCTAGGCAGCTAGACCACGAGCACGGAGGAGGTTATTTGTGCTCCTTATGGGAAATGTGAAACAAAGGAGGCATAGAGTCAAGGAGAGAGAATTTAGCGGAGAGGTTTCAAACTGACAGTGAGGGGAATAATACAGGGAAAATTGGCAGAGCAAAGGCCAAAACATAGATCATAAAACAAAGTAAGAAAACTAAGGATAACCTTATTCCAGTTTGAAATGTTTTAATACTTGTTCACATTACAGGTAGTAGAAAAGCTAGTGTTCATCAGGCCTCAAAGCAACAGAACTTGAATCAAGCAGGGGTTCAGGAGTGCAGGGACTATAGGAATAGAGAGCAGACAATGATGGTTAAGGAAGCTAGACAATAGGGAAGGAAAGGGAGCAGAAGAACAGGAAAGACGGAGCAAAAATGAAAGGCCTGGAGTCATCCACAAGAAAACCACCGAGGAAAAGAGGAAGAAAAATAGGACATGAAAGTATGCAAAATATTATCAATGCCTACTATGTAGGAACCCCGACTGAAGTGAAAGCAGTTATTTTTGAATGGGAAAGATAGCTAAATGCCAACATTGAGAATGAAGAAATTCATGCAATAGAATGGGATACTATAATTCATAATCTAGGCCATACCCGAAGTTGCCAAACATTGTTTAGGCATACCATCCAACAATATTGGGCTATCAAAAACATATTGGCTAAAGCAATGACAAAATACAAGGAAAGAGAAGAACCAGAAGAGGACAGACAAGTAGAACCAAGACTAAAAGATCTCCAGAAGGAGATCCAATCAGTTCAAATGTAGTAATATCATAACAATCTCTACCTGAAGAGAATTGAACAACAGCTACAGACACTGATGCAAAGTGAAGCACCTAGGTCGAGTGCAAAAGACCCGGCTCCAATGGATTCCTTAGATGAATGAAGTAGAAGTCCAGTTAGTCAAATTTTGTTATTATGTCGATTAGCATTTACTTTTTAAGTATGAAGCATAGTGTAAATAAGGTAGCAAATGTAGCATGGATGATAAGAATTACACTGTTTAAATTTTAGATAGCTTTTGATGCAGATAGGTCACCTATAACCCTGGTTTCCAGTGAACAGGTTAAAGCCACCAACAAAATTATAAAAACCATTAACTCTCTGTTTATAAAAAATTAATAGAAAAAAATAACACCGAACTTACATTAAATATATATATATATATATATATAAAACAATATATAATAATTTAGATAATTCCCCAGCACCTTTATATTATAAAATTTCGGTAAAGGAAGCGATAGCAATATCCGGAAACATCCACTATCAGTACAAACAACTAATTGCATTTAAGGTACAAAATAAAAAAGTTACCCCACATTGAATACACAAAGACAAGTACGAAGATCCTCTAAGAAAATGATGTCCAAAAACATCAACCATTAATATGAACACATGACACTGCATTTAAAAGAAGAAAATAAAAAGGCTCCAACATGGAATGCATTCAATAATAATTTTATGTTTTTTCGGGCACGCCTTTCACAAAGACAATAATGAAAATTTTATGGAAAAGTTAAATAAAATAATACAAATGTAATAGTTATCCCCTAAAGTTTAAGAGTTTCAAAATAATGAATGATGTTTTAAAAGTAATAAAAAAAACAATAAAGATAAGAAAAATAGCATAACTCTTGAAGTTTAAAAGTTTGATGTTTTTAAAGTAATAAAATAAAAAACAATAAAGATAAGCCAAATAACATAACTTTAATTATTTAGATGGTTATAACATTTACAAGCATAAATAAGACTTGGGAAATTTTAGAAGACTCTTGAAAATATGGCATTGAAAAAATATGTGATTTTCATATTTTTTTTTATTTAAAAATAATAGTAAATATATCTATATATATAATTGATATTTTTATAGTTGAATGAAATCTAGAATGAAAATATATTTTTTAACTTAGAACGATTTATAGTTACATAATGTATTCCAAAACATCTAAGAGATATTCATCTTGGTTGTGGTGGTGGAGGGATTTATTAACAAGGTAAATTTTGCTACTAAAGTGAACTTGTTGTTCTTATAACACCATTTAATAAGCTCAAACAAAGGTTTTTCTTCATGGAAAAATGATTTAATATGAATCTTTAACATTTGTTGGTGCTTTTTACATAAAAATACATATGCTTCACATTAAACATGGAAAATGTCCTTTTTATTTCCTCAAAGGTGTCACATACTCTAGCCTTCTCAACTATCATGTCATCCAACCACTTTTATATGTCTTTAAGGCATGCCTCATCTTTACCCTACCACTTCCTAATGAAGTCTTTATGAGATTTATGAACATCCTCATGTATGATTCTTCCATTATACAATGTCAAATGATTATTCCAATAAGATTATATACTAATTTGATTCTTTTTTTTTTTAATTTTTCCCATTTGTATAAAAAATTTTCTGTTACTTTCATCCTATTTTTCCATGACACCTTGCTTTGTTTTAGTTTGATATCCATATGTAGCTCCTCATCTTATATTTCCCTTTCTAGGACAATAAACATATAGGATACTTATAGTGGAATGTAACTAACAACAAAATAAATGTCTATCTAGATGTATGAACATAGATTGAGATGGATTTCACATTATCTAGTGCCACATGTTTCCCTCTTTTATGAACAATAGGCTCTATATATCATCCACATTTCAAGAAATAATTCTATATTGCATGCATGTGTATGGTTGGCATGCAAGGTTGGCTTCTTTATATGTGCGGTATGTTGGAGGTTTTGGTGTATGTAGAAGCATGTTGAAGAGGAGTTGAGGGTTAGACCCTGACCTCCCTATACTGCTCGCTAGTTTGTTTAGCAGAAATAGTGACTTTGGCTTTCTGGAGATTTAATTTCATTGGAATTTGTTCTCGCTTCAGGATTTGTAATGTATTGGTGAGGGTTCTATTTGTCTACACTTGTGTTCCTTCTCAATTTTTATATTCAACTATTTTCATGGTGGGTTTTTCCAATTCCTAAGGCGGTTTATAATGTTGGGGCTAGTTCACCTTTTTGTTGTTATGTGTTTCTTGTTTTCCTTTAGAGGTCAAAAAACCATTCTAGTTCTCTGGGGCATATGTTTTCATATTTTATATTCTTGGAATATCCTGAGATAAGAAATTAAAATGTTTTGAGATTTGGCGATTTTCTACTATGAATTCCTATAGAAATGTACTGGGTTACTTCTTAATCAATAGGTTAGTTTTTCCTGAGTATTGTATATGGTATTTTGAGACACACGTGGGTAAGGTTGCACATTTCATGGCATTGGATTGTGAGGTGTCTGTTGAAGGAGGTGAGTCTCCATCTATCCTTCTTATAAATTTGGTGGGCTTTGAATTAATTGTAAGGATATTTGGATATTATTTAGTGGTATTGGGTTTAGGGTGTCAAGTTGGTGTTTCTTGTCTTCTCTCTTGTTCTTTTGTGGTTTGTTTCCACCCAATTTGTCCCTTGTCCATAGCTTTGATACCTCCTAGAAAACAAATGCAATGTAAATGGGGAGGAGGTAGCAGTGTTTGTTTGGGATAAAGGAGGGTCAAGCCCTTTTCCTGTGATTCTTGAATCTTTAGCTACATACTTCAATGCTATTCCTACAGAATCGAGAAAGGAAATCAATGTGTTGGAATCTCAATTTAGGATGGAACAACAAGTTCAATTTGACTCAGAGCTACTTGATGATGTTTCAAATAGTATTCTTTGCCTTAGACATCTGTTGGGTAGCAGAAGCCCCATGGAATGAGTATGGGGTACGAAGCCCAGAATTTTGGGTAATATTAGGGTAAAAGACTCCACGGAAAGCGTGAGCTATAGTAGGTTGAGTCAAAGGGTAGTTTGCCCAAAAATAATGAAAAGAAATAGTAATAGAGTCAGCCCGCAGTGGGATCGCGGGCCAAGTAAAAGCATAAATAGAGCGAGGCTCTATGAGGGAAAGGTAGAAAAAATTTTGTGGTTTTTGGCACGAATATGTAATGGGTGAATAGTCTGAGAGCAGTTGTAAGTCCTAGTCAAGGGAGTATGGTAGAAGGTAGAAGCTCTGCAGCTGTGTGTGCAGAGGCTCTGCAGCTGTGTGTGCAGAGGCTCTGCAGCTGTGTGTGCAGAGGCTTGGAAAGTCTGCAACTATGTGCGCGGACCACTGCAGCTGAGTGCGTAGGGTGGATCTGGATGTATTGTTGAAGATTGATAATAAAGATAAGTTTCTTCTGAATTCTGTGTTGATTTCAACGTTACTATTTTATGATAAATGAACTATTATGATTTTTACATTTGCTGTGGTTGAATACATGTGAACTGGGTTAATCTTGATGCGCGAAGTAACCAAAAGTAATAAATGCTTGCTTAAAGACCATTTTAACTAGATCAAACCAGTAATAAGTGATTCAATCTATAATAAGCGCAAGCCCAAACCCACATCCAAGAAATCCCCAAGGTGTGGAAACCTAGTTCCAGCACCCTCCCCTGCTACCTTGGGTGAGACCTCAGTCCGCGCTTTGCGGGCTGTTGCTGAAAGGGCCGGTAGCTATGGGATTTGTTTGGCTAAATAATTCTTCCGAACCTGGGTCAAGCCCATATAAGCCAACAAATGGTTCCGTTGCCAGGACCGGGATGTGCCTAAGGGGTGTCTAATGTGGGAACAATGGAATCCTACAAAGAAAGAGCTTGAAGATTGGTGGGATCTCAAGCTCCATGAGTTCGCGGTTCAGGAAAACAGGAACTCGCGGATATCAGAGGAAAAGTGGTTGGATAACTATATCCTCACGGACATACATGAGATCTTCTTCATAACATTCCCAATAGAATTGTATGAGTGGATCACAAAGTTAGTTGATAGCATGGGAAGGTGTAGATTAGACCAGCCGATAGTGTGGACCCCAGAACTAGTGCGTAGACTGGAAACCATTGAAGACAAACTCACACGCACGGTTGATCACTGGGTAGATCGAATCATTGGAGGATTTATCACTGACTTCGCAATAGGTATCGCTATAAGCTACAACGAAGCGGAAAGACAATTTCTCCAAGGACCGCGGGGTCAGTATATCAAGTCATTAAACACTTGGATTAAGATGCTGTTGTGCGAAAAATAGATTATGTGCATACATTAATGTCTGGGGTAACACAGAGTGGAAGAGGTTACCAAGGAACAAGAGGAGCAGGGAATAGTCCTCTTATTTCTATCTCACGGGAAAGCGAGGAAGATCTCGCTAGGTTCTCGCCTAGAAGTGCAGTTTGGTTGATTACAGAATGCCTTCTGCTGATACCACCTCCATCTACGCCATCACCCCCATCACCCACACACATCCACCCACACCACCTCAACCCTCACCACCTCTTCCACCACCTCCTAGAATAGGTATGGCAGCCGTAGTCAAGTTACCGACCTTTCAATGTATAGGGAATGAAGATCCAAGCTGGTTCTGGTTTGTGATAAGCTTCGTATGGGACATGCAAGGTATAACGGATGAAAACATCAAAAAGGCTACGCTAGTCAGTGCACACCAAGACCGCGCGTTGACATGGTACATAAAACACTCAACCGACCATCCGAATGAAGGACTAAAAGCTATACAGGATGCACTTAATAAGGATTTTGGCTGACCAAAGTTTGAGAACCAATCGATCATTGGGTTCAAAGAAATAGCAATGTTTCCTGGTGAAACCCTGTGGGATCTAGACCAAAGATTAAAGAGTACTATTCGTGAAGCTAGTATGACATTGACCGACGGATAGCATTGCGCATGGCTTGTGGTGTCGTTAACACCCCATCTAAGGATGGCTCTTTCACAACAGAAGATCTCAACCTAGGCCAAGGCACTAGAGACAGCTATGAGGTTATACGCGACCTCGATTTCAGACACAGGGTTGGGAGTTCAGCAACTCCACGCGCAACTTCAAAACTTAAGTTTGGAAGTACAAATCTTGAAGCAAGGAAGAATGAAGGTCAATTAGAGGCATGGTGTATTAAATGTAAAAGCCACGCACATGACAAAGACCATTGCCCGGTCTTCGCGAACTATCTGGCGGGAGGAGGCCTGATGCCATTAAAAGTGGAAGTTCGGACAGGACAAAATGCCACGCCTGCACTCTGGTGCACGATTTGCCATGTGGGAGGGAAACATGCAACAAATAACTGCCATCTATTACAGAAGTATACCTAGACCTCACAACAGTTATATTGCAATTTTTTTCGATCAGTAGGACATGATGAGCGAACGTGTCGAAGTTACAACTTAATGATGGAATGGACCCTAGCCTATAGGTTACAGGGTGAAACATGGGGAGGAGTTCAAGGACGAGGTTGCGGAAGAGGATGGGGACCCGACCAAGGTCACAAACATATAACTTGTTGTAATTGTGGTGAACAAGAACACTATGCTCGAGAGTGCACTAACCCAACTAGGATCTCATGTCCTTATTGCGAATAGTTCGATCATGAATTGGTAGATTGTCCAAGCTTGCTTGCTCAATTAAACGAGAAAGGGGTGCTTCAACCTCTGCCAACCTAGAATGTCCAGATGATGCATGCAGAACCCCGCGAAGAGGACACCAGTATAAATATGGTGCGAAGGAACAACACAACAGAAGGAGGGAACACAGGAGGGGAGTGAGGCAACCTTCCTATGGGGAACCATATTGTTGAAATAAAGCAAGGAAGGGTAGGGCCAAACAAAGACCAGTTGAGCTTCGCGAAAGCCGCTACCTCAGGTGAGAAGGACCAAATGGAAGCCAAAATGGACCCCTACATGATCACCTCCTTTCTTGACACATGCATGAAATTTCTACGGAATCAGAAGGTTGTCCAAGGGCTATAGGAGTTGATTACCAGGAGTGTCGAATTCAGCAAACCCTAGGTGGTCCGGAGGATAGGACGACATGCTCTACGCACTAGACGAGAAATGAGAATGACGACGCAAATAGGAGATTATGAGATGGATCAAGTCATCTTGGATTTAGGCTGGGATGCGAATATACTACCTAAGCAAACTTGGGAGCGTATAGGGAAGCTCGTACTGCAATGGTCCCTGATTCAACTACGAATGACTAACCAACAAAATATCTTACCAATGGGCCGATTGCAAGGGGTGACAGTGGATATCGATGGTGTAATGACCCAGACTGACTTCGAAGTCATAGACCTTATCGATGATAGGAATACTTACCATGCTTTGCTGAGGATTGATTGGGCCATCGACATTAAAGGAATCATTAACTTGAAAATATGCACGATGACTTTCGAAAATAAGTCACTTCATGTAGTAGTTTCGCTGGACCCAACGGAAGGGGAGCGCTACATAGAACCCGTCCGCGACGAGGAAAATAATGATAAACTGGATTGCATTTATTAGATAACGATGCAAAACCTCGGTCAGATGCATTACAACAAAAATAGAAGAACCTCATGGGAACATGAGAATATCTGCACTATTGATTCTGAGGAGGAGATGGACTGTTGGCAGAATCGATTGCAGGGAGTTACAACACTCAACTATAATAGGGTGACTCAATCAGCACGATGTGAAGTAAGACACCACCCGAAAGAGCAGGACGTGACCACTAAAGACCAACTCACATGTGTAGTACAGGAACTGCCCAGTGCATCGGAAAACATGGCGCATGCATCGATAGAAGAATAGAGGAAGCTTAGATACATGAGAAAGTTTTGACTCTGAATTGGAAGATATGTGCGACGGTTAAGTTGGCACAAAATGATAGCACAAAGAATACAGGTGTATGGCGGATGATCGACGCCTCAAACAGACTAGAGTGGACCACAGGATCGTCAGGCTGGAGGGAACCTCCCCCATACGGCCCAATCAACCACTATAGGCATATCTTCTCCCACCATAGATGGAATCTGCAACACAGTTCAACAATTGTGGGCTGCCACTCAGCGTGCAAAACGATGACTTGATGAGTTGGAACAAACTGAGGGCTGAATCCGTGACCACAGTATGAAGTTGGACAAAGCCATCGAGAAAATTCAATTAGAAGTAGCCGCCCTAGATGACGAAAAGGAATGGCCCAAGGAAACCAACATGGTTGGCTTTCCTACCTTGATATGGCTGCACTAGAAGCCACAGGGGCATGCACACCATAATTTCGTGATAGAAGAAAGAGGAAATCTAGGGTGCTCATGACCCGGGTCAATGAGAAACTGGGGGACCTGTAGGAATGGTTCGCCCTTCTGAATATATGTTGAGGGTTCTGTCCCAGCACCCCAAGTAGTTGGAAGAGGGTGCGTGACTATAAAACAGGTTGCTATACAATGGCGCAATATGACCACCAACCCCTTGCAGAAACCGCATCTGCGACCTTGGGGATTTGCGGCTGCAAAGGAAAGATGAAAAGTGTGACCATTGAAGATACTGGTCATGATATGATGGTGCATTTAAAGCACCATGAAGCGGGCGGTGGGCTAGTAAGGCAAAAGCATAACCACCCAAGTCACATTTATGAGCTACCACAAAAACAAGCCGTCGGTTTCCGAGTTCAATCGATATATAAACAAAGTAAAGGTCACACCACCACGTCGTACTATCTGGCAAGAGAATTAGTCTGTATTTCCGACATCATGAGCACCGAGGAAGTTGAAAACAGTTCGTGGTTTTAGGCAATGCTGTGGCATTACAAATATGTCATCTTGAAAGCTCAAAGGCCTACCGCTGATAGTCCACAGCCAGAGTCTCCACAGGAAGCAAAACACTCTAAATCCCTACGGACGCAGAACACCAAAAAGAAACATCCACTCCCAGAATCAGTTCGGCGATCACCACGATACCTGCAGGTTGGAAAATCCACAATGAAGTAAAAGGGTAAAACTATTATCATCGATAGTGAGAAAGAAACAGAAGAGTCTCCCACAAGGGTCGAAGAGGACATCCTTGAGGAAGACCCTGTATAGCCCGTGCAACAACCCAAGTATATGCCTCCAAACAAGGGGATGAACAAGGTACCCACAAACCTGGATGAATTCATTAGTATAATCACTACCCGCTCTCTCTCGAAAGATGTCCCAGTAGAAAACTTGGTGGTTGGCCGTGTCGCGACGATGAAATTTGACGATTGCAACCTTGTAGATTGAACAATTTTTCCCCATCTAGTGACGGATGCCTTAATGGACCACATGATAGAAGGCATGGTGACCACTCTATAGCCAAAGGAGTGGCTGCAAAAGGTGGATGAAGTTGGATTACTTTGTCTCCTGGCAATTCCACACTTTCTCCAGTGCCCTATTACTATGTTAGTCATCAAGCAGTTGCTCTATCTAGTGCATGAAGATACAATATGGGTCGGTAAACCTATCTATAACATAGCAAAACTTGTTCACTGGGTCTCGCATCTACCCTACGCCGGACAGAACCCTCGGGAAATTACGGCCAAAAGTAACAATATAAGAATGATTGAACAATTAAAGAAGATGTATAAGCTCACCAAGGGAACGCGAGGGTATGTCATTGACAGTATCTCTGATAACGCAGTCCAGGTGGCCACTCAGTTGCTGGCAGGAAAAGTAATGAGGAAATTTCGAAGCTCTGAGGTCTCCGCCATAGTTATCGCATTGGCTAAAGAATGTGCCACTGGTGTACGATTCAATTAGTCACAGTTTCTTTGTGAATAATTTCTAGCCAATTGTTGCAAAGTCTATGAAGAAGGCAAGCCATTCTATTATGTGTGGCTGCTACTGTCCCTCATGATGGCCATTACTGAGTTGCTTGAAGACAACCAGTTTCCTGTTTTAACCCCAAAGTGGCTGGAAACTGCGCAGTATGTGTCCCTCTGGGCGACTAAAGATGTAAGAAAACTTCAGGGGATTAAAATCTTTTTGGTATTGATGGACACGAATGTGCATCATTGGATCAATGTGTCCATGCTTAACAAATGAAGTTTATGAGAGTATGAAGCACATTGCAGAATTCAAAGCAGATATGCATCACGTCTACATCCGGGCATAGAAGGACCCAGCCTAGACATGGACCCCTCTCTGGTTCATTGTCACTAATGATGTTGTTCACCAGATTGTCAAGGCTTGGCCCGCAGCTTGGCGAGGACCCATGGTAGTGGAACGTGACGAGGCCACTATTCAAAAGCAAAAAGAGGCAGCCAAGTGCGTCGCACAACAAATGAGGAATGAACAATATGTTGCAGAGGTTAAAGCAGCACAAGAGGCAAAACTTGCAGCAACGGACAAAACAATACCGGGTGCGTAGACACCAGCAAAGGACAAAGGCGCTCAGAAGGAAACTACTCAGTCGACCGCAACGGGTACCCCACTAAAGCGCTCAGCCACACTAGAGTGACCGAAGGCACGAAAGAAAGAAAAAGCATCTAAGACCAACGGTGAAGTTACCACCCTAACGGAGGGAAATCTAAATGACATCGAAAACATCGTTCGCGAAGCTACTCGGGAGGCAGTTGATGAGGCTATGTAGAAATAACACATTGTGTTGGGGGAGCTTCGGACATAGTTACACGAATTGGGATCAAGAATTGCGTAGGTAGGCCCTAGCGTTTCTATTGAAGCCTCCAGTATGACAACTACAGAACCATTGCTCAGAGCCCAGGTTGCTCAGTCTACTTCAATCCTAGCAAGCACGTTGGTCACCAACGAACTAGAAGAATGAGCAATACTAGAATGCCTTACTGGATTGGGACTGAACGTCGCTGCACTCCCACGTGATAGTTTGCAACAACTCCACGACAACACCACAATCGAACTTCATGCAAGGGCCAGCCGCATCGAATAGATACTCCAAGAGTAGAAAATTAATATTGAACATCTATGGCTCCAACGTGATGAAGCAGTCACACAAAAACAACAGATGGAAAAGGTAGTAATGGAATCTTATTTGAGTGCTCAGGCATTAGATATTACAAGGGACTTGCTTGTTGATGCACAGATTCATACGTTGGCTATGGAGTTTCGAAGGACAAAAGAGGAGGCCGCATGGCTATAGCTCGAACCCAGCATGCAGATCACCGAGTCGAAATTGTAGGTCCCACCACCAACACCCCTAGAGGTCGTAGTACAGTGCAAGAACATTATTGATATGGGGTGTGTGATGCTTGCATGGTCACTCGAAGAATGTACCAAGTTGCTAACTCAATCGATTGATATGCTCACTGTCCTTTAGGAAGATCCCACACTCTGCAAGTTGGAAGTAAAGGCCCGGGAACTTCAGCATGCCTACGATCATCTCCGGGGAACCGCGCAGACCATTGTTATCCCACAATGGTTGGCTAAGATGAGGGAGGTACAGGACATGAAAATCCAAGCCGAAGCTGCGAGACAGAAGGAAGCCATGGTGAAAGCTCATATCTACCCATGGTTGGACGAGGCATTTACAGTTTCAACCACCATAGAGCATAAGGTAGCACACATGAAGGCCGAATGTGCTAGGATGGAGACAGCCCAGACATGGGTAGAAATATCACACCACTGGTGGAATGGATGCAACGCATGACGAAAGAATTTGCTGCTAGTACCAGTGATGCACTAAAGTTGTAGAATTGAGGCTTCTGTGATCCATCATATTTGTAAAAAGAGCTTCGACGTAAATCACATAAAAATATTATTGTCGACGTGTTTTGAACCCACCAGTGTGGTTCATCGTCAGGACAAGTTGAAGAAACAGATCTGGCCTAGCAAGTTTAAATAGACTGAGCAGAGACTCTAACGGCTATAAACAACCATATTTGACTCTAGGACTCTAATGGCTATAATTGACTCTAGGACCTAGGCCATAATTATGATAATAAATTTAATCTTATTATTATAATATTAGGATAATAATATAATCTTCTATTTCTAGGGATAAGAGAAATTAGGTAAGAGCGAGTGTTATCAAAAGAAATTTATTTGTTTAAATGAATTAATGGCTATTTAAAAATTATTATTAAATTATTATTTTTGAATGAATAATTCAAGTTATATATATTGATAAATATAATCTTAATAATATTAAGATAATAATATTATATTTCTAGAGATACGAGAAATTATTCCTAGAGTCAATTATAGCCGTTAGAGTCCTAGAGTCAAATATGGTTGTTTATAGCCGTTAGAGTCTCTGCTCAGTCTATTTAAACTTGCTAGGCCAGATCTGTTTCTTCAACTTGTCTTGACGATGAACCACACTGGTGGGTTCGAAACGCGTCGACAATAATCTTTTTATGTGATTTACGCCGAAGCTCTTTTTACAAATGCACTAAAGTTGTTAACCGACCTTCGCGCAAAGATGGATGCACCAGCTCAGTGACTCAGGACGAGTCACGATGATTGTGTTGGGGGACTATTGGGTAGTGGAAGCCCTGCAGAATGAGTATGGGGTGCGAAGCCCAAAATTTTGGGTAGTATTAGGGTAAACGACTCTGCAAAAAGTGCGAAGCGCGAGCTATAGTAGGTTGAGTCAAAGGGTAGTCAGCTCGAAAATAATGAAAAGAAATAGTAATAAAGTTAGCCCACAATGGGATCGCGTGCCAAGGAATAGTATAAATAGAGTAAGGCTCTATGAGGGAAAGGTAGAAAAACTTTTTGGGTTTTTGGCCCGAATATGTAATGGGTGAATAGTCTGAGAGCAGTTGTAAGTCTGAGTCAAGGGAGTAGGGTAGAAGGTAGAGGCTCTGCAGCTGTGTGTGCAAAGGCCTGGAAAGTCCGCAACAGTGTGCGTGGACCCCTGTAGCTGAGTGCACAGGGTGGATCTGGATATATTGTTGAAGATTGATAATAAAGATAAGTTTCTTCTGAATTCTGTGTTGATTACAACTTTACTCTTTTATGATAAATGAACTATTATGATTTCTGCATTTGCTACAGTTGAATACATGTGAATTTGGTTAATCTTGATGCGCGAAGTAACTAAAAGTAATAAATGCTTGCTTAAAGACCGTTTTAACCATATCAAACTAGTAATAAGTGATTCAATCTGTAATAAGTGTGATAAGGGTATTTTGATCTGCACAGATTTGGCATAATGCGAGGCTGCAGAATAGCGCGAGAGCCCCAACCCACATCCAACACATCCCCAGGGTGTGGAAACCTAGTTCCAACACCCTCCCCTGCTACCTCGGGTGAGACCTCAGTCTGCACTTCGTGGGTTGTTGCCGAAAGGGCCAGTAGCTGCGGGATTTGTTTGGCTAAATAATTCTTCTGAACCTGGGTCAAGCCCATATAAGCCAACAACATCACAGGTGGAAGAATAAATAATTTATGAACTCATTAGCTTTACATCAACAAATGCTCACCTTGCTAAGAGTATTCCTCAAAGACAAGCAAGCACAAAAGTATATTGTTTTATCCTCCATAGAGGATGTTAAAAGAATGCATTGAAATCAATGGTTTTGCTTGGAAAACATGGATTCCCAATTGGGTTTTGGAGATCTTACGGATCCCTCGGGTTCAAGCGTTGAATTTCAAGGCATAATTTGTTCTTAAAAAATGATTAGTGTTGCATAGTGTTGGGAGTGGTGGTGGGAATTCTTGTTCTTGTTGTTCATGTTGGTTTGCCTCTATCATGTTGTTACTATTAAGGTTGGTTTGGTCAACAAGTGTGGTGTTTTGGTTACTACTATTTTGTTGTGATTTTGGTTGACCTTTCTGAAATTGATCGATTTCGTAGCTATCAGGATCTTGTTTCTGTGAGCTTCAGGTTCCAGTATGATTTTTCCTTCCTCGTCAAGTTACGGAAATATTGTTTGAACTGGGAGCTTGTCACCTATAACCTTCCTTAAGCATGAAACATGGAAGTCTGGGTGCACTCGGGAAGATGCAGGGAGCTCCAATTTGTATGCCATAGTACCAATATTTTGCAACACCTTGTAAGGACCATAATACTTTGGTGATAATTTATTATCCTTCTTAGCTTGCTTGAGGGACATTTGTTTGTATGGTTGTAGCCGTAAAATAACCAGTCGCCGACATCAAAAATTCTTTCATTTTGATGTTGTTCTACCTGTTGTTTCATTCGATTATGTGCTAATGTGGGGTTATCCTTTAAAAGTTTGAGAATTTGTTGTGGATGTTCGATGTGATCTTCCACTGCTTGAACCTTAGAATTCTCTCTTAAAGATGATGAGATGGATGGTGGATGATAGCCATAACATGCCATAAACGGGGTCATTTTTGTTTCCATATGGAAGGACGTGTTATACCATCATTCAGCTAGAGGTAACCACTTGACCCATTACGTTTGTTTATCAGATACAAAGAAATGAAGATATCCTTCCAAACATTTGTTCACTATCTCCATTTGTCCATGAGATTGAGGATGATAAGATGAGCTATAAGCTCATTGAGTACCCATACAAGAAAATAATTCTGTACAAAAATTTCTAGTGAAAATGGGATCTCTGTCACTTACAATAATCTTTGGGTTTCCATGTAGCTTTTGAATTGTCTCCATAAATGTAGTAGCAAATGTATTAGCTTTAAATGGATGAGATAATGCACAAAAATGTGCATACTTGGTAAGTCTATGAATTAACACCATCATGACACCCTTTCCTTTGGAGTTGGGTAAAGCTGTGATTCAAATCCATTGAAACCTCCTCCCAACGTTGACTTGGAATGGATAAAGGTTGTAATAGACTTGAGCTCTTAATTGTCTCAACTTTATTTTGTTGGAAAACCAAACATTCCCCCACAAACTTTTGAATATCAGATTTAGGGCCATCCCAAAAAAAATCCTTCTTAACCCTATGGTAAGTTTTTAAAAATCCTGAGTGCCCTCATAAGGGAGAGGTGTGCACTTCTAAAAGAATCTTTTGTTTGAGTTGGGAATTCTTACAGAGGTATAAGCAATCTTCGTACCATAACAAATCACTTTTCCAGCTAAATCTATTAGATGTAATGGGATCTTTCTGTAACTTTTGAATGAGTGCCCACACTTCTTCGTCATTCTTCCATTCATCCCTTGCTTCGTTTATCCAATCTGGTCGGATAATGGAAATTGCACAAAGCAATGCTTCCACATCCTCATCCTTTCTTGAGAGTGCGTCTGCAACAACATTTTGCTTTCCTTTTTTGTAAATGATTTGAAAGTCATAACCCAACATCTTGGTGACCCATTTTTGCTTCTCTTAACATAGTTACCGATCAAACAAGAAAATGAACTAGTACCCGTTTTTTTGAGGTAGCAAAAAATCACCTAATTTTGAAAAGTGGTGATAAAATACACCTTTTTTTTAGCATATTTTTTGGCACTTTAAATTTTATATGCATCAAGTATGAACATTTTTACAAAAACATTAGTGATTTTCATCTTGATTTTGAAAAGAGTTGATGTAGCATCAACACAGTTTTTTAAAGAGTTTATTTTTGACACTTGAAATTTTTTTATGTATCAAGTATGAACAATTTTTTTAAATGTTAGTGATTTTCATTTTGATTTTGAAAAGTGTTGATGCAACATAAACCCTTTTTCTTTAGAGGGCTTATTTTTTACATTTTAAATTTTCTAATGTATTAAGTGTGGATATTTTTTTTAAATGTTTGTGATTTTCATGTTGGCAATAAAACAA
>APFE030566767.1:0-31107 GCA_000404065.3 Pinus taeda | reverse complement strand
ATTATGAGCAATTTGATAGTTGATTTTAAAATTTTCATTATAGTCAATCGAGTACGCCCCAACAATGTATGAATTTCATAGTTGGTCTTTAAGTTTTCATTACAACAGATCGAGTTCACATACACCACGTGTCAATTTGATGGTCGATTTTTAAATATTTGTTGCAATGTATCGAGATGTCTCAGGTTAAAATTTTAAAATCGTTATATATTTAGCATTTAAATAATAAAATACTCTTGGGTGTTCATTTTTAAAGTTTTTTGTCATAAAATTTTTCCATAATGCCATGTTTGAAATATTTTGAAAACTTGAGATTTTTTTTGTAATCACAATCTTTGGTTTTATTTGCATGGTTGAAAAATTGTCAAGATTTTAATGTTTTTCTACGTCACGATATTTTATCTTTAATGCTATGGTTGAAAACAATTACAATTTCAAGGTTTTTTAGAGTCAAGATAAATTATCATTAACAACATGGATGGAAATTGTTGGAATTATCAAGATTTGAGATATGATATTTTATCTGTAACTTCATGTCCAAGACTTGCTGGAATTTTACATTTTTTCATAGTTTGGATATTTTATCTTTAATTCCATTGCTAAGAAATATCAAAATTGTAACCCTATTTTTTGTTATTCCACAATCAACACTTATTTTATTAAGGGTGTTTTTTTCATCTAGTTTGGAAAAAAATGGTTTTTACTTCCATTTAAAAAAAATGTGGAAAATATACCCTAAAAAAATCGTTCTAGAATACACAGTTTTCATTTTAAAGATGTTTTTTCATGTTTTTTGGGGTTTTTTGGGCTAGAGTACCCGTTTTGAGGTAATAGTTCCCTTTTTGATAAGTAATCATGTTTCTTATGAAGATAATCTTTGTTTTAAAAGGTATTTAAGACTACCATGATCCATTTTTACCTTGAAGTCTCTTCCCATTAGGCAAGGTTGCCATTTCTTAAGTGCATGTAGT
The DNA here is from genome assembly GCA_000404065.3 of Pinus taeda. Lineage (NCBI taxonomy): Eukaryota > Viridiplantae > Streptophyta > Pinopsida > Pinales > Pinaceae > Pinus > Pinus taeda. Next base: position 30,136 of record APFE030566767.1, on the reverse strand, counting down.
ATTGCCAACATTTCCTTCTCATAAAAAGGTTTGTGTAAATACTTTCCTTTGATTGGATGAATTTCAAATGCAATGGGTCTTTCTCCTTGCATTAAAACAACACCAATTCCATTTCCTGTGGCATCACATTCCACAATAAATGTTTTTGTGAACTCTAGCGTAGCTAAGACCGGTGCTTGGCACATTGCCTCTTTAACATGTTTAAAGGCTTTTGTTTCTTCTGGAGTCCAAGAAAATGCATATTTCTTCAGTAATCTTGTTAGAGGTGCTGCTATTCTCCCATAATTCTTAACAAACTTGTAATAATACCCTGTCAACCTGAGAAATCCTCACAGATGCTTTATGGATGTGGGGATTTTCCATTCCTTAATGGATTTAATTTTGCTAAGGTCTACCTTAGCACCTTCATGAGATACAATATGTCCCAAATATTCCACCTCTTGTACTCCAAAGCAACATTTGGAGGTTTTTGTATATAATTGTTTCGCCTCCAATAGTTTGAGAACTCTATCAACATGTTGAACATGATCCTTCAAAGGCTTGCTGTAGATTAGTATAACATCAAAAAATACTAACACAAATTTTCTAAGGAAGGGTTTGAAAATGGAATTCATCAAACCTTGAAATGTAGAAGGTGCATTGGTAAGGCCAAAAGGCATGACCGAAAATTTATAATGACCCTCATGAATTCTAATTATTATTATTATTATTATTTTTAATTAATTAATTAATTAATTAATTTATTTTAATTTTATTATTTTATTATTTATTTTTATTTTTTTCAATATGTCTTCAGTCTTCATTCTGATTTGATGATATTCTGAACGAAGGTCCAACTTGGTGAAGTAAATTTCTCCATGCAATTCATCCAATAATTCATCAATGACAAGAATGGGAAATTTATCTTTAATAGTGAGTTTGTTGAGCTCCTTATAATTCGGACACATGCACCATGATCCATCCTTCTTGAGCACCAATACTACTGGAGCAGAGAAAGAACTTTGACTAGGTTGAATTATACCAACCTCTAGCATTTCTGCAACCATACGTTCAATTTCGCTCTTTTGGGCATAGGGTTATCTGTAAGGCTTGATGTTTGGAGGAACACTTCCTGGAATCAAATAAATAGCATGATAATGATCACGAATAGGTGGGATGCATTTGGGAGTCTCAAATACATTGGAAAGATTGTCCAAGACTTTTTGCAGATCTAGAGAAATAGATGATTTCGATGTGGGAACCTCTAGCGAACATAATTGTGCAATTACGCCAAGTTATTCTTTATTTACAAGATTTGTAATGTCGTTACAGACGATTATCTTTTCCTATTTCCTTGTGATACCCCTTAATTCAACTTCCTTTCCTTCTGGAAAAAAAATTCAAGAAAAATTCTTGGAAATTAAAAGCTATCATACCCAAATACTGTATCCATTGAAATCCTAGTACACCATCAACACCACCCATTGGAATGAAAAGCATTGGACTATTCAACACATATTCTGCCATGGATAGCTTGATATTATGGCACTTTCCAGATAAATTTATGCTTCCTCCATTTGCAACCATCACTTCACACTCTCGTGTTGGATATAAGAAGCAATTCAATTCCTTCGCTATCTTATAATGAATAAAATTATGGATAATGCCCGAATCAATCAACACTATTACCTTTTTCTTGTTGATATCTCTTTCTATCTTGATAGTTTGAGTGGTAATTTTGGCCAATGCACTACAAGATATGGTCAGATTCATTTCTTCTTTCTCTAGGGTTTGTTCCTAATGTGTATCCTCTTCTTTTGATGTTTCTTGTTCCTTTTCTTCTTCCTCTTCACAATCTATGTAAAATAATTTCTTCTGAACACATTTATGACCTTTAGTGTATTTTCTATCCCAACTATAACAAAACCCTTTTTCCTTTTTTTCCCAATTGTTGTGGTGTCAACCTTGTAGTTTGTGGAAGGCTAGGGGCAACAAAACTTCAATCTTTGTAGTTGTGATTGGTAGGCTTCCTTGTTGCCATAATTTTTCTTTCATTTTTTCTTGCCAACCTAAATGCCTTCTCCAATGAATCAGGTTCACAAAGGCGAACCTCAGGTTGGATTTTATCCTTTAAATTCCCTATGAACACATTAATCCTATGCTCCTCTGGAATATCTTTTACCCTTATATTCAATTTTTGGAAGTCCTCAATGTGCTCCACCATTGAACCCTTTTGTTTGAGATTTATCAATTGGCTAAAAAAAGTGTTTCTTTTTGTATCCTCATAATGTGCTATCATTTATTCTGTAAAAATTTCCCAAGTGAAAATTTGTTTATGAGATCAAGGCCATCAATACCATACAAACTGATTGGTTCCAAATATAAAGTCACAATGTGTACCTTTTGTGTGTTTTGCACATTATGGGGATCGAAATATTTCTCCATTGGTAGTATCCATGTTACGAGATCCTTGCCATCAAAATTCCTCATATTGATGTTTGAATCATGGTGAGTTTTCCATCCAACGCTAGAGTCTATGAAATCATGACTAACATTTGTTTTGTTCTCATTGTGAGTTTCCTCTACTACCTTTTCGCCATTAGGAAGCATTTTTTGTAGCAACTTTTCCAAACCTCCTTCAAACCTTCCATGTCTTTTTTCAAATCATTAATGTTTACTCCTAAACCATCCATCTTATTTTCCATTCCATTCATCTTAGATTCCACACCTTTCTTTAAACTATCCATCTTAACTTCTGTTACTTTTTGTGAGAGTGAAATTTGTTGCACTTGGTCTCGTAATTTTGATATATCATGTTGCATTTCTTCCTCTTCTTCATGAGTCATGTTAGATATTTCAGGTTGCTTGCTACATGTTTCCATTTTCTTTCTTCAAGGAATCAACTAATGATAATTATGTTTGACTATGCCCTTTGAATTCCTTCAAACTAATTTTTCAAACCAAACTTATGCAAAGTTTTAAAAAGGCTACACACCAATTTTCGTTTGGTAGGAGCTTGATATTGAATCTTTTGTATATCTATAATTGCGAATGTACAAGGTCTGAAATTTCATCCTGAAGTATTCCTCTGCATTCTCTTTCCCACCCCACAAGTATGATCAATATTGGATTCTCCAAGAAAGCGTTATTCCAAATATCCCATGATGACCTGATTATAGACTAGTTCAGTAGAGCAAACTTGTACAAAGTGCCCGGTGTCACTGTTTCGACCTTTGGACCTGGAAACAATACACAAAAAACTAAAGACTATCTTCTATTTGTACCATTTTATGACATTTCTATTTGATTCTAAGATCGAAAGTTATGATGATTTTCCCAAAGTCACTTGTTTGAGATATAATTCGAGATCCTAAAAAAACCCTAACTTCCTTGGATCATATCTCCGACGATATAGCAAGAAAATATCTAAAATTCATACCCGAGGTTCATCAAGATTTCATCTCAAATGGGTTTTAATTTCATCTTCTGATACTTCGTAGAGAAAACATGATAGCGAAAATTCCACAACTTATTTGAAGCAGCGAAACCCTAGAATCCAAAGCTCTAATACCAAATGTTATGCAACTAGCTCACAAAATAGAAGAAAAGATAGATCAACAACTTCAAAATCAATCTCTTCGAGGGGGAAACCTCCCTTACATTACATAAATGAAAAATCCTTGGATGATACAAATGACAAGACCTCCTTTCTTAGGAGTCTAAGGGGTCCCAATATAATTAAAGGCTACATAACAATAATATTGTAGAGGCACAACAATAACAATAACGGGCTTCTATGGGGCACAATAATAACAACATGGGGACTATATAGGCACAACAATATAATAAGGGGGTTTTATTAATAAAAATAAGGGGCTGCACTAGTAGTATAGGGACCTAACAGGGGATAATTCACCTTTTTTGGAGTAAAAAAGACAAATGATTAAAATACAAAAAACTACTTTTTTGAGCTCATATTTTCAAGTTATCCCTCCATAATTTAACTCAAATTTCGAGTGGGAGCACTTGTTGGATGCAAAATTTAATTTCCAACCCTAGGAGTACTCATGTTGCATATATTCGATGGACCCTGCTCTAAGAAAAGTTTGATTGCAATCTCATTTTTTCATGCATTTCTCATTTTTCTTGTAGCAGGGTCCATCAAGAGTATTCAACATGTTAAATCCTTCGATGAGGAATTATATTCTGCATCCAACAAGTGCTCCTACTCAAAACTTGAGTAAAAACTTAGTGAGACAAGTTGAAAAAGTAGTTTTTTCTTTTTTCGCTCTAAAATTTGATGATGTAATTTAATATTATTTTATTATTTACACTATTATTTTATGAAATTCCTTAGGAGGCCCATTTTATACCTCAAAAATTATTTAATGAGGCATTTAATGGCATGATCAAGAACAAATATCATACAACTCTATGAATATAATGATCTTGCAACTACATTGGGGCTATTATGAACAATTGAACTAAGGGGAATGTTATTTTAGGATCTACATAACACCATTGCACGAAAAGGGACTATAAAGTGGTTCAATTCATGTATTTATCTCATTCAAATTGATTGTGTTTTAATGTATTATTTGTCTGGAAACATGTATAACCTTCTTTTTTATGGTGTTGGAAATCCATCAATCAAGGGGGTCTCCCCAATGTGAAGTCCCATTTAGACCTCACTCTGTTTTGTATAAGAGCCTCATCCGAAGTATCAGCCCATATGTCATATATTCTTATAGATTTTCCTTGGTTACAAATTTCAGCACATGAGAGTAATACATAGGTATTTTTGGATCAACAAGTGAGTATGCCTTGTGAATTGTTTAGTTGTGGAATGTCTCAAGGTCCTTACACCGAAAGGGAAGAGAAAAGTGGGCCCTTTAAAGACAAGTAATAATACTAATCTATAAAAGACACATGAGCATATACATATGAATGAATTTTTGATCAACCAATGAAATAGTTCACAAGGAGGCAACGATTGTTAAAGAAAATACAACACACCTTCAACAAGATAAGCAACAAAGCCACTGAAATAGTTCAATTTCCTTACTAAAAATGAAAAAAACATATATTGAAAAAATTCAAAGAATAGTCTTATACTATTTAAAATATATGCATGAAAGCATGTTGGATCAACAGTCTTCTGAATTAAGAAAAATTTCCAAGATCATCAACACAGTGAACACCAATAGCCCCAATAGTGAAGCATTATAGCAGTCACTCACTCATCCAAAAGAACTATTTTCCTCTCCAATGCTTGGTAGAAGGAGGCAAGGTGAAAAGTTCTTTGCATGAGCTATGAGGGTGTATATATAAAAATGGGGTGAACACTCACCTCCTTTGTGACTCTTGGACTACCCTCATGACTATTTGACTTCTCCATGACCTTTTGACTTCCTACATGACTTTTCACATTACATGGATGACTCTTGGACTTCCAATTTACATTACATCTCTCTGATATTGAATTTACATAATCCACTAATGATGTGGCAAATGATGACTTGTGATAGGACATGACATGGCACTGATGATATGGGATAAATGATGATGCGAAAGTTCCAAGATGTCCTTCTTACTACTTTGTCTTCAATAAAATATGTATCCAATACTTTGTCTTCATGAGATATATGTTTTGTTCTTCATATCACTACAACAAAAACCTGTGATTAGCATGCACTTTTGCTCCTTTTTTGCATCTAGAGCCCATTTTTGGTGTTATTTGTATCCATTTATCAAATATGGTGCAAGACTTGATGCAAAATTTGCATTGATTTTTGCACCAAGTATTACACCAAGTTTAACACCACGTATTGTAATAGGTTTTGCACCACGTTTTACACCAGGTTTTATTGCAATTTTTGTGCCATCCTTTGCACCATGTTTTGCATCAAGTTTGGTACCTAATTTTTTTTGACCTACTTTTGCATCCTCTATTGCATTCACTTTTTGTACCTACACTTGCATCAACTTCTGCATCATCTCTTGCATCCTTTTTTAAATAATTTTTTTCATCATTTTTTGTATCCCATTTGTGCCAAGTTTTGCATCAAGGTTTGTGTCTATTTTTGCATCTACTTTTGTTGCATCCACTGTTGCATCTTTTTTTGTATCCATATTTACATCCTATTTTGCATCTATTATTGTGTCCACTATTGCATCCAATTTTCTTGCGCTAATTTGCACCTAGTTTGGCACCTCCCTTTACACCGATTTTTGCTTCTAATTTTGCATCCATGATTGCATCCTCATATACATGTAGGTTTTCATTGAAATTTACATCTATTTTTGCATCAATTTTGGTATCCACTTTTGTGTTAGGATTTGTATAAGGTTTTGTGTCTCATTTTGCATCTACTTTTGCATCGAATTTTGTTGCATCAAATTTTGCATCCATTGTTGCACCTATGTTTACATCCACTTTTGCATCCCTTTTTGCGTCTTCATTTTCATCTTCATTTTCTTATTTTTTTTCATCTATCGTTACATCTACATTTGTTGTGCCACAATTTGTGCCATGTTTTTCACTTACTATTGTGCCCACATTTGCTTCCAATTTTGCATCCATGTTGGCATCCTCTTTTGCATCTAATATTTGCATCAAATATTGCATCTCTTTTTGCATCCACTTTTGTGTTGGGTTTATGTGTTGGGTTTTGCGTCTCATTTTGTATCTTCTTTTGCATATACTTCTATTGCATCCATATTTTTCATCTAATTTTATTTCTCTTGTTGCACCCATATTTGCATCCACTTTTACATCCCTTGTTCCATCTTCTCTTGCATCTGAGATTGAATCTTTTTTGTGTGTCTATTGTTACATCCACTTCTGTTGTGCCAGAATTTGTGCCATATCTTCTTCCTATCGTTGCAACCCAAATTTTCTTCCACTTTTTCATCCACATTTGCATCTTCTTTTGTGTCCAAAGTTTGCATCGAATATTGTATATGTTTTTTGCATCTCATTTTGCATCTACTTTTACATCCACTTCTGATGTGTCCATTTTTGCATCTAATTTTGTGTCCATTGTTGCACCCATGTTTGGTCCATGTTTAGTTCCCTTTTTGCATCCAAGTTTGTGTCCTTTTTGAGTTTGTTGTTGCATCCACACCTATTTCACCACAATTAATGCTATTTTTTATGCCTACTGTTGCACCCATTCTTGCTTCCACTTTTGCATCCACGTTTGCATCCTATTTGTCCAAGTTTGCATCAACTATTGCATATACTTTTGAATCCACTTTTGTGTAAATTTTTCAGTCTTGTTTTGCATATACTTATGTTGCGTCAAATTTTCATCCAATTTTACATCTATTATTGCACCCATTTTTTTTGTTCACTTTTGCATCCCTTTTCCAACACTCATCATATTTTCTGCATTGATGATATTTCTTATGTTGTTGACAATTATGAACAACTGATGACAATGTCAATAATTAAGATGATGATGGTAATGAAGATGATGACGATGACATGAATTGTGGTTATGATGATAATGAGAATGATGATAAAGATGTTGTTGGTTACAATGGCAATGATGATGATGATGATAGTAATTGTGATGATGACAATGCTAATGACCTTGGCCAATATTCCCAATTTTTAGATGTTGTCATGGTCATAATCATAATCATTATCTTTAGTGTCATCCTCCAAGTCATCATCATCTGATCATCATTATCATTATTGTCATCTAGGTCATCATCAACAACAATAATGGCATGAATGATTATGACAATGCCAATGATGATGATGTCCAAGATGATGATGACAATAATGATGATAAAAATTACATTAATCGTGATGATGGGGATGATGAAAATGATAATCACGATGATAATGGTAGTGATTATTATGTTCATTGATCATCTCTCAAAAATAGAGTTGTTATTTCTCTTGCATATATCATGTGTCCTAACAACCCTTTTCTAGCACTCATAACATTTTTTGGGTTGATGATATTTCTTACGACACCTATAATTATGAACGATTGATGACAGTGTCCATGATGATGATGATGATGAAGATGATGATTACGACATGAATGGTGATTATGATGATAATGCAATGTTGACAATAGTGATGACGATGATGGTGGTGATGATGATGATGATAATGAAGATGATGAAAATGACTATGATGATGCCAATGACCTTACAATCATGGATTCATGAACTTACTAATTTCAAGATTATCTTCTGCATATGTATTACTATTAGACTTTTTAAATTTTCTGTCTCTTTTAGGATATTTTTGTCTTCTCAGTAATATCTATTAGCTTTTCCATATACATCAGATAGAGTTATAGGGTCACCTCATCTATAGATGCCCCATTTATTATATGATTCAAGGGATGTTTTATTGTCTTTATAAATATTTGGATGGATAATTTTTTACTCTCTTTCAATACATGTCTAAATCTATTTATGATGGAGGTCCTTGGATTTAGATCTTTATATAAGGCCTTTTGTGCCCTTCCCCTTTTGAAATCTTCCAAGGGGATCACCTTTTTCCATGTTTTCTTTCCTACATAGGCCGAAATTGAAAAACCAAGATTTAAACTTCTTCAATATAAAATTGGTGATGCCTCATACCTCTTCTTGATCCCCATAATGGGACATCTTTCTTCAAAGAGACTATTGAGGATTTCCCATCATAGGTCATAGGTTGCATGTCATAGCACCTATTACCCTAATTCACGTTGAGAAACCACATGTTAGAAAACAAATACTTGATTTATCTTAACTTGATAATTACTTGTGAATGTTTTTTGGCTTCTTATTACTTAGATAGTCTTATTTATCAAGTAATTACACAGAAATGCAAAACATATAGATCACAAGGAAACAAAGAACACTAAGAATTAGGCTCCAAGCCAAGGAAAAATCCCATAAGGGGGAAAACCCAAAAATCCTTCTCTTATAAAATTATATCAAAATGAGATATACAAGATCCAAGACCAAGACCAAGAGTACCATGAATATCCAATTCAACCCTCCTCCAACCCTCCTCTAACCAACTCAAAGTCAAAAAAATTCAACATTGATCAAACACTCTAAAATATGGTCAAATCACAGAGTTTTTGGACCTGTAGTGAAGGATGGAGTTCAAACCTGTAATTTTTGTAGAGAAGCCACAAAACCTTCATATGTGTGCAAAAAAATAGGCTAAAAAAATCATAGTTGATCTCTCCTTTAATTTCGGTTGTCTCTTATTCTTGTTTGGCACAAGACTCGATGTTTTGTGATGATACATGATTGTTCTTCCAAGTAATCGAGTTGAATGATATATATACTTATCCAAGAGGGTTGAATAACTGCCTCTCAGGCTACTTTGCCTTGTGTTGATTCTTTGACTCAAAATAAAAATTCCTTTTATTTTTCTTTCAAAAGTCCAAATGGGACTTGACTCAAATACATTTCTCATAACTCAATTTTTTTTTTTTTACTCTATATGAATGAAGAACATGGTTTTACCAAAATGAAATAATAATAATGAATATAATAATAAATATCAATGATAAAAACTACATTTTATTGCATTATCAAGACTGACACTAGTTACATTTTTCAACACTCCCTCTAAACTAGGGAGGTATTCATAATGACACAAAAAAGTAATCTCAAGTTTAAATATTCATATAATAAATGTTTTGGATTGATAAGCATCAACGATGATTTACATCATCATAACAAACAATGTTAAAATAGCAAGGTATTAACTAACAAGTTCTATCTCTCCATTAGATCAGATCATAATGTTGGGAGGCATAAATTTGGACACCACTACCTCTCTAGGCACTTAACCCATCAAGATGTTCACGAGGTATGTCCTTACATGAATATTTCCTAATCCACTATCATAATACTTGACACTAGGAAATGTCAATCCTCATGACTATTCTTATCTTGGATTAATGTACTTGACTTATGGTGGTTAGTCCTAGTCAAAGTATGATTTCTCAAGGAATATCAGTCCTAGATGTTTATCCAATCCACCATTATCCCTATTGGTGTCTTTACTAGGCTTACGATTGTTAGTCCTTTCCATAATGCATGACACATGGAGAATATGGTGTCCACCCTCACTCCCTCTCAACCAAGGAGGAGACATCCACAAGCATAAGATTTTCTCAAGAATACCCATCCTTTTCATAGATAATAGCATCATTAATTTCTTTTTATCACATGACACCTTTATGATTAATCATTCATAGATTTGTGGGAAAATATTTCCCCTTTATTCATTTGTGATGAAAGAAAATAAAAAAGTGAAAGCTAAAGTCATTAAAGATACACTAGAATGATGTATCTAATACACTAGAATGATGTATCTAAGTCTAAACTCTAAGGTTGAAGTAAAAATTCATGTAAATATTATATCTATGAGTTGTGCAAAAATTATGAAAACCTCGTTCCCTAAGTCTTATATATAGGAAAAAGAAAAAGAAAGAAAAAGAAGGCCCAATGAATGGTAACTCATGTATTCACTCCCTCTTTGGCAAACATATGAATATATACACTCCTAGTCACACTTGATCACATGTTCGTGATAGTTAGATCATGAAGTCATATTTTCCCCTTTCATTTTCACTTCATAATTTAAGCACCTAATTGAGGATCTGAGAATGCTTGTTGCCTAAGGGTTTCATGTCTACTCTTGGTTTACTTATGTCACACTACAATCAATTTATATGATGGAGTGAAACACTTAAGTTTGTGGAGTTATTAGAAAAGTGTATTAAGTCCATCACCACAAACACATTTATTACATCTCATTGATCCACATGTGTGGGTTGTAGACTCATTTTTTAAGCACTTTAATGAAGACTACTTTAGTGACTTGATGGTATATATTACAAAATTTCTTCCTAAACATTATGATTCATCCTTTCTTTTCTTTGAGAGACCTGATAATATTGAAGTCACTCCCAATAATCCATGGAGATGGGGAGTATAAATTACTTGTGTTGGAAATGTAATTTAGAAATAGAGGTTTTCCATTTGCTATATTGGAGTCATAGACATTGGATACATGGTAGTAGTCCTTGATGTCAATTAACTAAAATTGTATTGTCATAATGTGAAAAGAGGTAAACATATTGGTAACCTTGATGTCCTAATAATTCTAAATAATAGCCATTCCACCCAGGTATCTCTAAGAATCAATCCCTACTACTTGGCAATTCCTCCCCCATTTGATAATTATATGAGGTAGACCCTCACTTAATAGTTTTGTTTCTTGTATCAATATTATCGATGGGTGCTTTGTGTACCATTTTTATTTTATGAGTCTTTGTTTTCGTTTACTATTGAGGCCCCTCATGTTCCATGAGACTATTTTCATGAAGAATTTACACACAAAGGAAGTATAATGTGAATAACAAAAACATGTTTCAAGATTTAAGTGCTTGGACAATGCCACTTCGCGAATCCTATATTTCCTTAACCCATGACTAAATGGTGAACTTGATGGCCTTAACGAAAATTGACAAATGAAAATTTCAAAAAGAGGTTACTTTTAACTTTATCACATACAAGTTAATATACTAAAAAATAGTATCCATAACAATTTCATCAAGCAATGAATCATTATATTATAAAAGATAATGTATAAACCTTTTTGGAACTTTTTGCTAAACCATGCTCAAAATAACATATTTAATATTAATATTTAACAATAATATTGACAATAAAATTTTCTCATAAATTGAAATAACATGTTACGAAGCCTAAGAATTGTCACTAAAATGCAACTAATGGGAGTGACCACTCAAGGCCACCATAAGACAATTAATCTATTAAGACCAAGATTAATGGTGACAAAGATCTACAAAGGAAAAAGGAAAACCTATTTTAACTTTATTGATTTATTAGGTGCAAGTTGAACATCTCAAGATATAATGAAGAGCAGAATGAATTTTATTGCATTAAGAAAACCCAAGAACATTCTATAACTTAGCAAGGAAGAGATGTATAATACCCATCTCAACGAGACAACACATGGCATTAAGCTATTTTTATACCTACGGAAGGCAAAGTATATTGTAATTAGTTTGAGTCAAAATGATTTGACTTTTAATTAATTTGTGAATTTTTAGAAACTATTTGTATAATTTATTAATTTTTTGGGAAAATTAAATATTAAACTCATTTTTTTTAGAAATTGAAAATAACTTTTTGAATTTTTAAAATTTTAATTTCTAATTTTTGATTGGTGGATGACTAATTATATGTGGTCTAAAATCCAATTTTGAGAATGAAAAATTAGTTTAAAAAAATAAATTCTAATCACCAACATAAATTAGTTATCATTTTTTTCTTTTCCTTATTTATGGAATTTTCCATAATAAATATTTTCTTTTCTAGAAAAACAAAAATAGTTGACATTGCTTTTTCGGCTTTTACTAACCATGGAAATTGGTCCATTTAAAAAACAAAAGCAACACAATTCTCCCATTATTACACTCACTGTTATTTCTCTGTCAGTATTTTTTAATTATGTGTAATGGGATTTTGGTTTATTATTATTTAGATTCTATAAATTTATTAAGCATTCAATTAATTTTATGTGTAATATAATTGTGTAGATTTTATAAATAATTATTCATACATATATTCTATTTATATAATCTACATTTTCAGATTTTATAATGACAACAACACAAGTTTCCATTATCTTTGGGCCTTTTGCAAAAACATAAAAATTAACAACATTTCCTTTACTACCCATGAACTCTTCTGTTTCCAAATTACACAATTTCTTAGGACTTCAAAGCTATGCAAACTTTTCATTCTCTCATTCTGGTTTGGATTTCACAACAGGCATTTGAAGCTTCGCTTGGTTTAGATTTCACAAAAATCATTTGCAGCTTTGTTGCCTTTATGTCACATAGGCTGGTAATGAAGTTATTAGAGTCTTAATTACAAGCCTAGATGTACTTACCAATATGAATAAAAATAATTTCCTTGTTCTTATTTGTAGCATTGGCATAACAACCTTCAACTTTCCTTCTTGCATGAATTCCATTTCTCGATTCCGAAGGTAAGCTTTTGGTTTTTTCTTAGGGTGGTTTATTGGAATTTTGAGTGACTATTGTTTCTTTTCGTTATGGTTTGCCCATTCCTGACACATTAATGGAATTATTTGGATTCCATTGTTTTTGGTTTCATTGGCTCATTGCCATGCATTATGTATCTAGAAATCATTGCACTCCATGAGACGACATTCCTTTTAGGCATTTTTTCGAATTGATGGTGTCCAATCTGCAATTTACCATGGCCACGACCATGCCTGATTCGAATCCAGTTTAGCCATTAAAAGCAACTGCATAAATACTCTTCGTTAGTGACTTCATGGTGGATTTTAGCTATTGTTGTGAGTTTTTGTAACATATTTTATAGATAAAAGAAATCATGTCTTTGTGTACCATATTTTGACTTGGATTCATTATATTGATGAGATGGTTAACATGATCAGTAGCATATAGACAGACCATCGATTCAACTATTTGAAAAATTTTGGTTACAATTAATTTATGTTAAGATAAAGCCATTATGACAAATTGATGTGAAGATCAAGAAATAAATAAGGATACGATACAAATATATAATGTCAATTCTACTTCAATACTGCTTGACTGAATGTAAGTATCATATGTGAAGTCTCCATGCACTCAGAGTAACCTGTAGGTTCTGTTACATTGAACGAGAGTTCCAAAAAATTGAACCACACTAAAGCTTCAACCATGATGTTCAAAGGTGGGTACTCTAAATGTAAGTGAATTGAACGACACTAAATGCAATTCAAGATTGAGGAAAACCTACGGATTGTGTACTCTACAAATTCTTTTTTATTTGGACTTGTTATATTTGTCATATAAAGATTAGTTTCTCACACATTTTATAAAATGGTTGCACACGAATTTTATATTTTCTCCCATAGTACAATGCAAAAGATGGGCAGTTAAAACTTTAAAATTAATCTTTCGCACAACTTGATCATTTCTGTTATTTATTTTGAATTGTTGAAATAATTAGATTTGTAAAAGTATGTTTTTTCACACCTTCATAATGTTGCTCATTATGTTATATAGATATATATAAAGTTAATTTTGATGTAGTGAATTAATTTTGAATATATTAAATTATACATTTTATTTACTATTAAGTTATTAGGATTGCAACAAATTTATTATTTTTCAATTTGTACACATTGTGGATGTTTAATTAAACATTTATATTTAACACTAATAATTATTGTTGGCTTTGTGGGCCCTGACCCAGGTTCAGTGTTAGTCATCCAAACAAATCCCTACACTATTGGCCCTTTCAACATTAGCCCGTGGAGCGCAAACCAAAGTCTCACCCGAAGCAGTATGGGGGGATACTGGAGCCATGTTTCCACACCCTGATATGGTCATGGTGTTGGTTTATACCCCCTACCCATGCTTTCGCGAAGGTTGCTAAGCCTTAGGACTCTATCAATCCACCCTTTATTCCACCCTTCAGTACCCCTACGAAGGTGTACGATTGGCCTTCACACAGCCCTAACCCGTGGTTCAGGTACTTTCGTACAGCTACGACAATGTATTGTATAGGCTCCCAAGTTATCTCAAGTATTTTACTTATCTTACTAATCAATCATAGTTAGCGTCTTGTAAACTAATATCTTTATTTGTGTTCAATTAACATATATAATCACATATGTTTGTGCATCAAATAAACATTGTAAAATGAACCCAAAACACAATATAATCAGATGCATTAATAGAGACTAAATACACAGTAATTGAAAAATACTTCTCTTTATTGATATCTTCCAGTTTAATACAGACTCTATCCGCCCTGCACACACATCTGCAGGGGTCCACGTACTTAGCTGCAGACTTCCACCCTAGGTCTCTATGCACTCCGCTGCAGAGCCTCTACCTAAACTAAGACCTGAAAACACTTAGACTTCTCTACCAAAACTCCAATGCTTCCTTCTTCTCCTAAATACTTCTCTTCTCTAGATCTTACCTACTTAGCTTTTTTTTTTAATTTCAATCCCATGGTCAGCGGACCATGGGTAGATATTTATAGTTGACTTGACACTTTACAAAGTAAGGGCGGAAAACCCTTTATGACTCTTGACACCTTCGCTCTTTGCGACCACAAAATGTGGAGAATTTACAATTTTATTACAAAATTGTCCCAAAACATGGGTTTTTAGCCCCAAAATTGCTCTCAGGGGAACTCATTCCCAATAAGCCCCCAACAAAAGTATGGTGACTCTCCCTCGAGTCACTCTGCGGGTGCGAAGATCTTGGTGCAAATACCTCCTAGATTGACTTGTATGATGGCAACCTCGGCGGTGAACTACGCGGCCGCCTGCTTCACTTATTCAACCAACTGCTCTATCGCTAGTTCGAAATTGTCAGCCTAAAGCTTATTTTGAGTCGCTTGCAGACTAGCAAGCTTGCCTTCAATGGAGGTCATTACTAATTAAACTTCATCCAACCAGGGCTTCAATCGCTCCTTGAGCACTTCCTCTTTGTGTTACGCTACATCTACCTGTTACTTCAATGTTTTGGCCTCCTGCAGCTTTGCCAGTCTCTGTGTGAGAGCGACGGTGCACACTGTTTCTTTTACTTTGTCATAGTGCTGTTGTAGTTCTCACATCTCTGTCTCCTTCCACTGTACATTAGGATCCTCCTGCCGACTCATCAAGACCTTGAACGACTGTTCAAGCAACCGTGCGCAGTTTGCTACTGCACTGTCTATCACTGCTATCGCCTTTGTGATAGCGGTTGGTGCTGCTCCTTTACTTTTAGTGGAGTTGAAGGCTGGGCCTTCAACTCCAAATCTGTAATTTATAGGTTCAGTTCTAGCTGAGCCTTAGCCAACTTAGTAAGTTCCACCATGGAAGTGAGGGTGGTCTCTCATTACAGGACCATCTATTCATTATTAATCCTCTACTCACTAATTATCTACAAAGCATGTTGTTCGTGGGTCCTCAGCTCCACAATCACCCCATCCTGCAATAGTTGGAGCACCTCACTAGGAAGTGCTTCCATGTTCAATCCCACTCCATTGAGGGTGCTGACAGCGAGCCTGTCAGCTTCGTTTTCTATGGTCAGTGCTCCATCCGACAGTAATATCACTTGGGAGTCCTTCGCATGCAGAATCCGGACTGTTTCTGAAGTACCAATGGCGAGGTTGGTGGAAACCGTGCTAGCCTATGATGCCCACATCTACAGCTCATGTAGAACTATCTGGATGGCCCCCAATAGTTGTGTTGATGCTGCTCGAACCGTTGCAGTACCTTCATGGTGACATCCCGCACCGTGTCTCCAATGTCATTCAAATCTCCCTCTCTTAGGGTGATTGGGTCCAATGACATCTTACTAGCCTTGGATTTCTTCCAAGGCCCCACTTTTTCTTGTTCTCTTGGATTTTTGATATGGTATGATGCCGTTGGTGGGTCCTCTTTATGTTGCTCTATTTTCTCATCCATTTCTTCCTCTGTTTTAGGCAAAGGTAACCCTACACCTTTGTCAAAGCCGTGCTCTTCTCCTCCTGTCTGCTTTTCCACCTGTTGTGTGGCATCGCACTCTACCTAGTCCTTGTCAGTGACCTCCTTTTTCCTCTTCTTGGCCAGCTACACCATCTTGAGCTTGGCCTCCTCCTTTTTGTGTTGTTCAATGGACTTGCTCGACCCCACCGCCGAGTATGAGGTAGTGCGCCACTCTGCCAACCAATGATTAAGAACTGCATCAAGTGCATTTTCTGTTGCCAAGTAAGGCAAGTCATGCCACTTCTACTCAGGGTCCTTCCATGCCCTGACCGCGACACGTTGGAAGTCTACCTTGAACTCCATGTACTCCTATAGTTTGGCAAACATAGTAGGTGACAATCGTGGTTTGCGATTGATAGCCATGCGTGTATTCATTTCCTTCAAGATCCAAAATATCTTGCTATCCTTGATGTGTTGAGCATCCTTACTCGCCCACATCGAAGCATACTTTGTTGCTTTTGGTACGTCCGGCACGATCGAGGGGAATTGACTGTCTTCCGACAGCTCCCAGGCTACCAGCACAATGGACATCAAGAGCCACGCATAGTGGAAGGTCTTGCTGAGCCATTATTCCTCACGACAGTTCTCAAGGAACTCACCGTAGAGATAGCGTGCCCAATTAAACTAGACTCCTCGGTGCATTGGGCTACTAGAGCAATGACAGGTGCTGACAGTTCATCTGCGTGGCCACCTTGACCGCAGGATCGCAGATACTCGAGATAGCATAGCCTCGTGACTTCTTCATGAGCTTGAATTTATCCTTCATGGCCTCCATGAGGGCCTTCTTGCCACCTTTTCTGCCAAACATCATGGTCGGGTTTTCGCCTTTACAGGGCAGCCATGTGATCCTATGGATCAACCTGTTGGTGATGGGTATCGACTCCTTCAGCCACAGACACCCATCGTGCACTAAGCATAGCATTTGCTTGATGACTAATACTGTAATGGGTGTGCGATTGTAGTGTGACACCCATAGCAGGTTGAGTAGACCTGCCTTGTCTACACCCCTGAGCCACTTCTGCATTTCCAATGCAGTCATCCCAGTGGTTGTGTGAAAAACGTGGTGCATTAGCTGTTCTATCACAAAGTGCAGGAACTTCTCAGTGTCAGCTAAGTCCCAATATTCTAGTTTCAATAGCGAAACCTACCTTAAGCACATTCCTTCAAATACAATCTTGTCCGGTAGCAGAGGTATGTGCAAGGCGACCTTGCTTTTGTTAATGTCCTTCGGCACCTTGGTCTTGCCTTTGTACAGAGGGATGTATTTGGAAACTAAGTGATAGGGTTAGAACCCTCGACTTCAACGTCCTCCAATTCCACCACCAAATCCTCATCATCCATTGGGATGTGCTCAATCTCTTCCTCCTTCAGCTCCAATTTAATGGTTTTTCCCTTTTCTTGTACGTGGGATTGTCCTTCTGTGGGTTTCTTCTAGGTGACATGCACACTGGTATTGTAGCTTGCTTGCCTTTTTGTCCTTCATACTTTCCTTGGTTGGGGTAGGCTTCGATGTAGGTGTCTGTGGTGACTTGGGGACTTCAACTAGTACCTTGGTAACCTTTGGAGTAGCTCCCTATGACTCCATAACAACCTTCAGCACAACCCCCTTGGTTGTCATTGCTTCGGCGTCCATAGCATCGGATCCTGGGATAAAACCACGGATGAAATTGCAGTTGGACTCTGGAAATCGATCAAAGAATGGGTAGTCAAGAAATTCTTTGAAGAATGTGTGGATCATGCACATCTGAGAGCTCACCAACTCAATGTTCAAAATGCCAAGTGTTTTTGAATGGGCCTCCACCTCTAATTTATAGGCCATTTTGAATTCAAATCCGACCCTTACCCCCACATTCGGTTCACTAATGCCGGATTGGTGGTAGATTTCCAAGGATCTTACCCATAAATTTTGTCTTAACTATCGGCCTCTCGCTCCATTTGGCCACATTTTTATCGTCAAATCATGAACAGTGACTTTAACAGTCACTTTTCAGATGACCTGCGTGATTTCTCCCCGGGTAGCATATCTCACTCCACATTGTCGCAAACCCTGTGATATCTCCTAGTTCCGCATAATCCTCCAATCGCATAGTTCCCCAACCTGGGCAGTGTAGTTTATAGTCACCTGGACGGATCACCAGTGTATGGCTTCAATCGGTTGCCATTCACCTTTCTTGGGAAGGGATCTTCGTTCAATTTAACCAACTGAACTGCTCCACCATTGGTAATCTCCTTAATGACATAGGTCCTAACCAGTGCATTCTGAATTTCCCTAGAAATTTAACAAACTTACTGTCATATAAAAAAACCAAATCACTTACCTTAAAGGTGCACAGTTTAATGTGTCGATCATGCCATGATTTTTCGCGCTGCTTTTGGACTTATTGGTGAAATCCAGCTAGAAATATTTCTTCTTCAAGCTCAGCAAGTTATGTGAGCCTCTCTTCCAGGGCTCCGCGATCTATCATACCTATGAGTGTCACTATGTGTAGACTAGGCACAATGTATTCCATGGGCATCATTGCTTCAACACCATATACAAGCCTAAAGGGTGTCTATCCAATCAACTTCTTTCATGTCGTTTGATAGGCCCATAGTACTATGGGTATGCGTAGATCCCAATCACTTCACTGAGAATTGAAAACCTTGGTCAGTGCATTCTCTAGTACCTTATTAAATGCTTCCACCATCCCATTATCCTATAGGTGATAAGGCATGTTTTTCTAGTGATATACCTGAAATTCCTTCGTCAGCGCACTGATCATTTTGTTCAGAAAGTGCATACTGCGATCACTCATTAAAACCTTTGGACACCCAAATAACATCAGTACATACTCAAAGAGGCACTTCACAGTGGTCGCGGCTATGCAGTCCTTCACAGGATGTGCCTCTGCCCATCGAGTCAAATACTCTGTCATAGGGATAAAGTACCACGCACCCATTTTCTTTCCTTGAGGCTAAATGGGTCCCACAAAATATATTTCCCATTTCTCGAAAGGTTGTAACGTCATTTGTAGGTTCACAGGCAGCTCATCTCTGCATGATGGCTTGCCAGTCCTTTGACACACATCGCATGCCTTGCAGTAAGCTTTTGAATCATGATGGAGGGTTGGCCACCACAATGCTGCACGTATAATCTTTTGTGTGGTCGCCCTTCCTACGTAATGCCCTCCCGCAGTGCCCCCATGAGCATATGTTAGGATACTACTCCTTTCAAACTTTGGTACATATCGTCTTAATACTTCATCAGACCCCATTTTGTACAGATGTCTGGCAATGATAGAAAATTCTGTCGCGCACAACACTAACTCCTTTTTCTGTTGGATGGTGTAGCCTTCCGGGGCAGTTCCTGTCGTTAGGAAGTGGATGATGTCTTCAAAGTGACCATCCGTGACACACACTCCAAAGAGCTATGCGTCAAGAGATCCCTCCTCCAACTTAGTGGGCTCTTCCCTTGTTTCGATGTGCGAAAGATGGTCAGGTCCTACATTCAGTCATCAAGGCTTCACAATAACTTCAAAACCATACTCCTGGTACAATAACAACCACCTACGGATTCTCCCCCCAAGATAGGCTTATTGACAAGGTATTTCAATGTGGAATGATTTGTATAAATCTTAAAATGTCCACCGAGCAAATAGTGTCTAAACTTCTGGAGTACATATACCATGGCTAATCCTTCATGCTCAATGGTGGAATAGTTCTTCTTAGTCTTGAATAACCTCCTACTTGCGAACTTTATAGGATGGTCCAATTCTCCTTCGTTGGCCTATGTTAGTATTTCTTCCAGTGCCATACATGATGTGTCTACATGTACATGAAACTCCTTCTTCCAATCTGTGAAGACTAAAATCGGTGTGACGACCATTTTTCCATTCAGCACATCCAAGATGTTCTGACAGTCGTCGTTCCAACAAAACATGGCATCCTTTTTGAACAGCTTCTCCATAGGCGCAGTGATTTAGGCATAGCCCTTGATAAAATTCTTGTAGTACCCAGTATGTCCCAAGGTTGCGCGCAACTATTTCACACTGCGTGGCACCTCCAAGTTAAGTATCATTGTGATATTCGTGGGATCTACCATAAGTCCCTATCTATAAACCACATGACCTAGCAGAGTCCCAAAAGGAACAAAAAACATACATTTCTTTAGATTGAGTGCAATCTGCTACCTTCGACAAGTATCTAGCATTAAGCGCAAACTTTCCACATGGCATTTTACCAACCCAAACATAGTCCAGTCATCAAAGTACACCTCCAAAAACTTATGAATGGATTCCTTGAATGCAACAACGACTACATGTGAAAAAATCACAGGCACATTCTTTAATCCGAAAGGCATTACAGTGTACTGAAAATATCCACATTTAGTCATGAAGGTCATCATGCTTCTATCTTTAGGTGTGATTTTGATCTGATGGTACCAAGAAAACCCATCAGTGAAGGAGTACACTTCTTGGCCACCTACACTATCCAATACCTCATCAGTGAATGAAGTCAATAAAGGATCATGCATGCAAGCGTCATTCAACTTCCTGAGATCTACGCATATCCTTATTTCATCCTTCTGCTTATTTTCCTGTACCACGATTGGGATCACCCAATCAGATTCTTCTATGGGCTCAATGATGTCTGTCACAAGCATATTATCTAACTCTAAGTGGATCTTTTGATTATCCTTCGGATTGAGACGATAAGGTCTTTCCTTAACCCTCTTCGCCTTAGGTTTTAATGTGATCTTCATAACACCCAAGTCCCCTATTATCCCCTTTAACTTTGTAAAACTGGTAGGGAACAAATCCTGGTATTTGTGGAGCAATTCGGCGACCTTATCTACTGTCGCGCCATCCCAGTAACTTCATGAATTTTGGCTCTCCCTTTGTACCAATATTTACCTATTTCATTTTCAGTGGCATGGTTATATCTATATTCTCGATCTGCGGTCCCTTGACCTTGCTGTGACTCTTGGTTTCAGGGATATTAATCTTTCATGGGTCCTCGTCTTCTTCTTCAGTAGTCACGTTATAGCACTCCAGCGTGTGGCTCAGTTGAGTAGCCCACTTAGGTTGAATCAGATACAAAGTATCCTGCGGTATACTAAATATCGCTGCTTTAACTTCTTATAGCGTTTCATCAATACAGTGAAACCCATATTTGAGGTTGAACATCATTATGAACCCTTCACGGAGAATATCCCATTCGCTTGTGCCATAGCGGAGCTATGTCTCCAAGTACTAGTTCATCGGGATGACATCCAAGGTGTGACAAAACAAGTGCACCCATTCAGGTTGGGGCTTCACTCGATAGGCCTTAGCCCATTTGGCCAAGTGTGCGTGCGGATCATCCTTCCCATCATATTTGTCTATCACTCGTACCTTCGGCTTCCCAAAGTGTGTTCTCATCATCCTCCTACACTCGTGCCAATCATCAAAACTACCTTGTGTGTACCCCAACATCTTGCAGGTGTAGCACATAGTGTGCAGTCCAAAGCCTGCAAGCGCTTCTTCTCTGGTACTTCCCTCTTAAATGAATCCAAAACCACATCCACATCATTCAAGCCATCATAAGTGGGCATATTTATTACCTCTGATGATACATAGCATAGAAACCGGGTCATCATGTTACAACTCAGTGTGGTTACTTCATGTAGCTGATTCTACCAACCCTCTAATTCTTTGTCCTAATCTGAGTTGTAGGTGTTATCAATCAGGTTGTTCCCTACTTCCTAAAGGGAATATGGCCGAGGTAACCACTAACCAATCTTTTAGTTACAGGTTCTAGCCTACCAGCAACCAGAGAGGGCTCTCTCTTTATGATTTAGCTTTGTTGGTGGGTGATTTTAGCCTAGTTATGGTGTGCTGATTTTGTTTTGAGTTTGGTTGGTTGGTGAATTTAAACAGAGCTGAGGTATAAATTACAGAGCAGTTTGGGCCATTGGGCAATGGAGTTCAGGGTAGTATGCTGCTGAAGTATGTTTCTGAAGACAGAGTATTGCTGCAAAGCCAGATAGGCATCTGTGGAACAATTTTTTGAGATTATGTAATGAAGTTATGGAATTAGTGAGTGAAAGGCAATTGAGAATCTTCCACTATGCTAACAAGGGGAGAAATGAAAGAACTACTTAAGAGCATTTAAGAATTCTTAAACAATATTCACAGTGAGAGAATTAGTTTAGACATGAGCAATTAAGAATTCATATCCATGGCTAATCCAAAAGAAAACATATTTAGAAATAGAGGTTGAGCATAGGGTGTATTCAGACAAATCCTAAGCTATTCTTTTTCTCTATTTACTATGATCATGAACATATATGAATTATTGCATACACAGAAAGATAAGAACACCGTTCAGAATAACTTATTGTTCCAGCAAATGACACAGGAATTCTCCAAGATAACAGAGCCATTCATTTCCACCTTCAGACAGTATAGGAACCAGGAACTCCACCAGCAATTTGTATTAGCAAAATGTCTCAGATATACAATACAGCTCTACTGAAAGAGTTTCACTACAACCGACCCTCAATACGTTCTTTGAGGGGATATATATACAAAAAATAGGATAAAATATCTAAATAGTGAGTTATTGTGCAATAAATTGCACCACCAACTCTCTTACAAAAAGTAAATGAAAGATATAACTACAACAATTAATGTTGAGATGTCAGCTATCTTTCTGTCAGACAACTTTTGACTTTTTGGTTCAGGAAAGTTGGCTGTAGCTGTGCCTTTAATTCTGCGTTAGTTGAGCCTGTTGTCTGAGTTCTTTGGTGAGTCACTGTACGGATGCTTCCTGTGATATCTGCATGCTAGATTATCTGCTGACCTGTACTGTGACTGAGATCTGAATTTTCACAAAAAGGAATAATATAGTGGGATCACCTAGGCAGAACTTCCAGCATTGCCTACCACCAATCAACTGGAGGTAACTGATGTCTCCTTATTTTTACCAGTGTTTCATCTGCTTCAGTATATCTGTAAAAATTTGGAGGCACTTCAAACAGATGATTTATCTCATGCTCAATAAAAAATAAATTTTCTAGTTTGTCATACAGAGACTGCCCAGAGGGAGGCCCTGCTTCTTCTGTGGAGCTGCTGGATGTTGTTATTTGATTCTCAACATAATTGTTGATCCTTGTGATATATTGATCATATGACAACAGTTGTCCTGTGCCACTCACTAGGCTTGGCAGTCCTTTATCCTGCAATACTGTCATCTTTGCCCTGAATTCATCAATTTCTGCGTGCATATCCTGACATTTCCTTTCTAGTGTTTGAGTGAAATTCCTCAAAGTCAGCACTTTCTTGGCTGTTAGGATGGTGTCTGTTCTGCTGTTTATTTCTAGTGCTGCCAATTCCTCCCTAGTGTGGGCATTGAGGAAATGTATCATTTTATTGGCCTGCTCAGGCATGATTCCTTGTGCTGTTCTCGCCTTTTGTATTTCCACATGAGATATGCCTATCAGTTCAATTTTCTCATGTATTTCTTGGATTGACCTCCATTGGTCATGGATTGATTGGCCAATTTTGGCCTAGATTATCTTCTTGATTTCTCCAAGAGTCTTGCCTAGAAGCAATTCTTTTTCCAAAGCTTTCACTTTGGCTTCCAAGGCCATTATCTCTCTCTGCTTCTCTGCCATTGTCATTTTGGACTCGTCATAGCTGGCCTCTAGCTTGGATAGTCTATCTTTAGCTTCATTGATTTCTGTCACCTGAACTTCAAGTTCCTTGACATCTTTCATCAAGTCCTCCGTACTCATGCTAGATTCTGCTGCTGCTGTTGTTGTTGCTGTTGCCTCTGTTGCTGATGTGGCTGTGGTAGGTGCTGGGATGGCAGGAGGGGCTGCTGTGCTTGTGTAGGAGGGGCAGGGCCAAGAGTTGTAGAAGTTTGAGGGGGCTAGGAGGTTGACTCCCATTGCTTGTCCTGCAGAGCCTTTTCCAATTCTTCTTCCATCTGTAATATTCTCTGATTCATCATCAGAAGCAGATCCATGGCCTCATCAGCTTGCTTCTCTTGTACAAGTTTTGCTGTTTGAGGGTGAATGGTTGGAGGCAATTTTGCCTGCTTTCTTAGGGCAGCAATGTCATCCTCTTTTTTCTTCATAAGGGCCTTAATACCCTTTGGATCTTTAGGATCATGTCGTAGATCAATGATTATGTCTTCCAACGTTTTTATTTTGTTGTCCTTGGTAGTGGAAGACATCCTTTCTAAATCAAGCTGTGTATTGGTATTCCTTAGTGATTCTTTTAACTGATGGGCCAGCATAGCACTGTCTGCAAGTGTGGCATACACCATATCCCCAGTCTGTTTGTGCAGCTCTATCTGATCCATGGGGTGTATGTCCTTGGAGAGGACCTCTAAACTTGTTTTGGTGTAGTCTGCAGATGATCTAGGCTTTGGGATTTTAGGCTTAAGATGAGTAAAAATCATCTTATCCTCCTTGATGTCATATGCTGCCATCAATCTCTACTGCTTGGAGGGTGTTGTATTTAAGAACTGATCATACAGTTGAACTCTTAAGAGTTCATTTTGGGCCTCGATCTCCTTAAAAGTTCCTTTGACTCCAGTTGGTTGCTTGCCCTGCTGCCTTGAGGAGGATACCTTTGTGCTTTGCTGCATGGCCTGTTCCTGCTGAAATGAACTAGTGGCAGTCTGCTGGCTGGATTGTCTTTCTCTGCTTTGGCTTTCTGCTCTTTCTTCACTGATGCCTTCTTCCTCAGTCTGAGGGTCAATTCTTGGCCTCTTGGCCTTTGGTTGCTGTATTGACCCACTTGGAGGTGTGACCTCCTCCCTATCTCATTTTTTGCCTCTCTCTTCATTGAGAGGTATTTGCAAAACTGGGATTTGGGGTGGTTCAGCTTGCTGTAAAGGGGCTTGCCCTTGACTTTGTTCCTTTGAAGTGCTGGGCTGCACTGCCTCTGTCTCTTGCTGTTCATCCATCACCTCTTTGCCTTTTGCTATTGTTGTTGCTGTAGTAGATGACTGCTGGGTGGTATGTGTAACTGCAGCAGTGGATGTGCCTTCTCCCACTTGGACTGGTTGCTTGAATATGACCTGACGACAAGAATCTAAGTCAAGAGTTTTCTCTAAGTCTTTCACAGTCTGATCCATTGTTTCCTCCTGAGTAAATTCTTCTACTAATGTACCAGGCACCCACTCGTCTTGGTTGGCAAAGTGTTCAATTTGTGTATATGGGTAGTGTTTATAGGCTAACAGCCTATACTTGACTCTCCTAGCACTGATAAAGCCTTCAGGGTCATAAGGGACCCACTAGAAGCTCCTTTTAAGTTTAAGATGTTTCCCCAATATTTGATCAGCTTCTTGCCAACCATCTTTCTTGTTCATGATGAAGGGGCCTAGGTGGTCTCTGAATTTAGATTGGCTTTCTTCTTGGCGCTATGGAAGTGTGTAAGATCAGAGTTGATGAGTTGCCTATAGTATTCCAAGGCAAACAATCTCATAGGCACATATCTTGGGAGCCTGTAAGGACAGAGCTCACAGCCATAAAGCCTGATGACTGTGTGATTTTGGTATAAATACCAATCACCTATTTTGTAGTTCCTGGAGAGCTGTAATATTTTCTGCATATCTTTGGACAATCTGGCAGGAGGAGTTCTTTTCAAGAGGCATGTAACTGGATAGAAAAATTGGTCAATAAATTCACAGTAGGAGTAGGGAGAGCTCTGGACTTGATGAAAAACTGAAGACCAGAAGATGACATACCTCCTCTCACCCTGTGAATCCAGCTTTTTGATGGGGAACTGGAAGCAATCTATCTGATAGTACATGAAGAGGTGATAGATGTATGATGAATATTTGAATATTGCTTCCCTGTCCAGCCTCACCAGTTGGTCATGTATCTTGTTGGCAATAAACTTGGCATAATTGTATTTTATAGCAGGGGGCCTCACAAGGCTGTATGCAGATAGAAAGACCAACACAGTTTCATCAACATGCTCATTTGTGGAGAACCCCAGGATAGAGGATATCATGTCCACAAGCAGCTTGCGTACCTCATCGAAATTTGCATATGGGAAAGGAGGTGGCCCAGAAGGCTGGCAGTCTGCTCTCATGAAAGTTTTGACAACTGCAACAATCTCAATGCTAGAGAGCTTGGAGCCCTCATCCAGCAAATACTTTATCAAAAAGGGGTAGAGTAGCTGGGTTTGCTTGTAATTTAGCATCTGATTGATGGAATCAGGAGTTATGTAAAAGAGGATGCTCCCAGATGCAGACTTAACAACTCTGAGTTTCTGGTCATAATTTTCTGCACAGAGGTGAATGACTTCAGGAAAGACATTTACAGATGGCAAGAAGTAGGTAGGCAGATTAGACTCCCAGATGCCATACATGTCACTGTTGTCTAAGTGACTGTTCCTTAGCTGGCAGAAGGTTTGTAAATGGTTCCTCTCTGCCACAAAATCTGTAATGAGGAAATCACTGTCTACAAGTGGCATAGCTTCAAGCTCCTTACTGGGTGGATTAATAGGAGCAACATCTAGAGCAGATGGAGTGGCCATGTCTGAAGTTTATTGGATGTTTTACTTGAGCTTAGGATTACTGCAGAGGCTGAGGACTGCCTACTGAATTGTGTTTTTGAAAGTGAGTAGTTCTGAGAGTAAGAGGAAACTTTTTACAGGGTTGATAACTGTGGGGCACTCTGTTGGAAGAAACCAGAGTGTGTTGAGCTAATTAGCTGGTTTTTCAAAGGGAATTCTGATAACAGGGATGAGTGTACAGTTACATGGGCTCTAGCCGGTAGCTCGGCCTCTAAAATTTCTTTTTCACGGTGAATTCCGCAGAAGGGCACGGGTTTTTGCAGAGCTTCGTGGTGTAGGGAGTTTACCAGGTTTTTGGGTAGTTTCAGTGGATAATTTGACTGTGAGGAGCTTTTGCAGAGTTCTTTACAGGAAATTAGGAGAAAAATGGGAGAAATATGGGTGAAATAGGTCGCATGCGGTAAATACCTGGATTTTTCGGTGCAGGAGGTGTCAAGCTGGAACAATTGCAGGCATTTGAGTCGACTTTGAGGGCGACAACAGCTTGGGTGAACAAATTCTTGATTTTGGCCGCAAACGACGTCTTTCGCATGCACAACGCTCCGACAGCGACAAGTTAAAATGACATAAAACGGTCATTTCCCGACTTTTTATGCAAATTGGCGCTTTGGCGCCTTTTTGGTGATGACGTCAGCATGACGTCATCAGTGGGTCTAGGTACGGCAGGGTGACATGGCAGCTAACATGGGTGGCCAGGTGGCAGTGACACAGTGGCAGGGCATGCAGGCAGATGGACGACGTGGAGGCGACGTGGATCAGCGGTGGAAGACTAGGGCGCTGATGTCATGCTGACATGGGTGTGACGTCAGCGGGAGGGGGTAGGGGGTAAGTGGTTTCCCCGGAGCACCCCTGGGCAGTAAGTGATATGAGGGGGGGGGCTCCGAACAACCCAGGCGGTTGACGTGTGGCGGGGGTACGGTGGTAAAACCGCCAATCCCCCGGACGCTAAACCTCTGGCTTCTCTCGGGTAAGATTGACCGCCAATCGTTAGATCCGTGAGGCTGGCGATCGAACGGCTGGCGGCAAATATGATCTGACAATCGTTTATTGTCGAGGGGGCCCGCCGATTAAAATAATCATTTAAATAAATCGCGTGCGGGGGAGTTTTCAACTTTTGTTTCGGGTATAGTGTATTCGCGCCGACATATAGATGTTTTATTAAAAAAAACATTATAACCAATGTTTTAGCGTGGAAGGGTAATGAAAGGGTTTTGAGGGTGGAGACCATGGGTTTTTGATTTTTTAAGCAAAGTTTTTGATCTAAAACCCATAGTTTAGGGTGGTAGAGGGTTAATATTAACCCCTGATGGATTAAGATTTCCCAAGAGATGGCTGTATAGCTATAGTGCTAGGGGGGAGGGTATTTACATAGACTTTTTGGGATTTTCACATAGATTTTGTAAAATTAGGGAAGGGAATGCTTAGGGAGCTAAATAATACATTAGTTGTTAATATGACATTGTGAGATGAGTGTGTAGGGGCAAATGCTAAGTTTTAAGAGGTAAAACTTAGGAATGGAAGATGAGGGAAGTGAGAGTAAATATTTTTACACAAAAAATGTGGCTTCTTTCCCTTGACTGAACTTCATAGTTTGTAGTGGTACTTTGTCATGGAATGAAGTGGAACAGGACACTTGAGCAGATCCCAAGGTCCTTGAGGGATGGTAATAAATGATGCTTGGGAAAAAAGGGGGAAATTAGACATGCTTCCATTGATATGTCCTCAAACCTCTGCCATGGTGCCAATACCCTAAATGGAATGAGTCTTGCTCTTGATAAGCCAATTGGTGATGGCCCTTCACTTCTGCAACCTTAGTCTACTTACCCAACCTAGTAATCCTAACATTTTTTCTTCACTTGAAGTGGGTGCACTTGAATTAGCAGACCTTGATTGTTCTCTTTTTCTTTTGATTGCCCTCCTATCTAAATCTACCCTTATTTCTTCCAAGGACCCAGATTAAGCAGTTGGGCTCCTTCATTTCTCTACCTAGCTAGTCATCTGCCAAGCTTGAGCTGTTTGGACAGGAAACATTCTCTATTCTGCAACAAGCAATTCAAACATGGAATGGTCCATATTAGACTATTGGGCCATCCATGAAGTATGATTAGCATCAATATTTGTAGACTGTGTTACTCCCACAAGATAGTAGTGGCATTTTGACTGGCCACTTTCCTGGTCTTTAGCTTGGGGTTCATTTTCATTATTCTTTTGACCATTTGATTTTCTTGCCTTTTGATTATTCTTTTAAGGCATACCCTCTTTTCATTTTTTAATTCTCCTAGTATGTACACAAAATATGGAACCTTTGCAGCTTGCAATGATGAACATATTTAGCCCTTCCACTGTCAATCATGAAAGATGAAACCCATTGGCATAGGAACCTAACAGTGGCTCCACTTGGGGATGGATTTTCCTGGAGGAAAGCCAAGAACAGCAAGTTAGATGGCCTTATTTTCCTTTCCTTGCTACAGTGAATCCTCTCTAGTATTGACACCTTTGATCTGAATCTAGTGAGCTGGTATGCAGTGTCTTATGACCTCACTTGTACAAGAATTACCACTTTGTGTCTTGCTGGCCTGTATCACTGTTTATCATTGGTTCTCTTTTCTGTAGACCTTCCTCAAATTTGTTTGTTGAGCTTTTCAAGCATCTATGTCATCTTTGATATAGTTTTGCTAATCATTCTTCAAAATCTGCTGTAGTTGTTCTTTTATCTATCTGCTGTAAAAAGAAAAATGCTGAAAATATAGATATTTATGTACAATATGTGACTGTGCTATGCTCATGGATCATAATAGTGCTTGAGCATTCTCCCATTCACTGGGCCTTCATCATTATTTGACTCATCCAAACTCTTTAGAAAAAAGGTGTTATTGCCTTGGACAACTTGAATTACAAATGGACCTTTCCACAGAAAGTCAAATTTGCCATGTTTCCCTTTGTCTTCCCTCCTAGAGTCCCATTTCAATACTTTGTTTCCTATGAAAAAGTCTTCAGCTTTTGTTCTTTTGTCAAACACCTTTTTCAG
>APFE030566761.1:7125-38150 GCA_000404065.3 Pinus taeda | reverse complement strand
CGCGTGGAGGGGTGTACAAAACTTCCTGGGGTATACATCCCGCTGAAACAAAGACCTCTGAACAATCATGCTCCACACACAACAGTATTCACTTCCTTACACTCAACAACACATCTTCAAATAGACCTTCTCATTATCTAAATCCCAAGAGCAAACTGTGGCTCCAATAACACATGAAGAAATATCACAAGACTAATAACCATATGCGCAACAAATTAACACACAAACATTAAACTGGTGGAAAAGGTAGAGAACCATAATGTGGCCTCTCATGCTCATGTATTTCTCTCTTATTCAAATAATTTAATAATACATTTAGATACATGAGCAAGTGGTATTAAGATAGTGTGTCTATCTTAGACTCACCTGGTTGAGACATTTTCTCAACTTACACACTAATTTAGGAGAGCTAGTTGGACAGAATCTCTCATCCAAACTAGAATCCTTGGTTTGAGGAATTCTCATGATTTTATTAATTTAATTTAACATTTGGATTTATTATTGATTTTTAAGAGAGTGAGGCTAACAAATTCCACTTGTTTGTCACTATCAAACACCTGCCAATATATAACATTATCTAGAACATTCGGTTTATCTTTCACTTCAATTTCATATTTTCTATTGGGATGGAAAGGAATTTTACAAGTGTTGGCTAAGGTAGGAGATATTTTAACTCCCATGAATTAGAGATATCTCATATTCTTGAAAGCACTGCAGAAAATCTAAGACAACATTTATGTAGGCCCTCAACCTAGGGTGTTTAGTTGAGTACTCACCTTTAATCTGATTAATAATGAGTTCTGAATGGCCATGCATAGAAATTATTTTAGCTCGTGATCTCTTCAAAAGCTATAGTCCCAGAATAAGCGATTCATACTCAGATATGTTGTTGGTGCATTGAAAATTTGGATTGTAATAATACCCCTTTTCTATGCTTGTTTTTAAGTTTCAAACCAAACACTTGCCCCTGCACCTTCTTTATAGATTGCCCCATCGAAGTCCATATTCCAGTGGGTTTCATCCTCTTACTCATCTGTTCCAGTATTTAATTTCTCATCCTCTAATATGCTTCATTTACTTTCTATGTCTAACAACACTTCTTCTACACATATATCATTGTATAGAATGAAAGAGTCCATGGATGAATGCACCGAATAAAGTGGACAGTTATTAGGTTTGTTTTCTGCTTACCATATATTCCATTATTCCCTATACACCCTCCTTTGCTGACCAAAGATAGGAATAGTTGCATAAGTCATGTCCACTTGCATGGTACCTTTTAACTTTGCCCCTCAAGATCTTGATAACAACATTGCATATTTGGGAGGTATATCAGCCACTATAATATCCATAACCACACTTTTTACTAGAATTTGGGTTAGATTCACACATAAATCCTTAATGAGACCTAATCATCTTACTTTTCTATGAGTCAAAAGAGTAAACGTCTTTATAGGGTCTTTTTATATCTAATCCTAACTTTTCGATAATGACTTAGGCATGAGATTGTGTGAAGCACAAGAATCAAGCATGGCATTGTGCAAAATATAGTCGTGAACATCCAAACTAACATAGAAAGGTGACAAATTACCATCCTGACACTTCCCTTCAACTTTAGGTCGAAATAATAATTTAGGTTGATCATGAGTTAAGTTAAATGTGTTGGTTCCCTCCCCTATCTTTAGTGCCTTCATGATTTGAGTTGTATACACATTCTTGTTAATTGATTTTGTCAAAGGAATACAAATTTTCACCTTGGCTAGTTCATTTTAAATACTGAAAGAAGTTGGATATTTATCTACTACTTTAATACTTACATCTTGTTTAATCTGAAATACTAATATATACTTACATATTGTTTTTCAAAAACCTCCTTTTGAGAGTCATCCTTTATCTAGCTAGTGGAAGGTGCATCACTCTGAATTTTCTTGGGATGGTTTGCTACAATCTTCTTGTTTCTCAAATTGTATAATTTGTGTACCTCCATAATAACATTTTGGTATCCCTTTTTATAATCATCTGTTTTTTCATGGATGACTTATGGGTATGATAACAAGAATAGATCTTGTTCCTCCTTAGTTAGAAAAATATTGTTTATTTCCCCTTCCCCAAAAATATTAATCTGATATTCCTCAGGGTCATTTGTTGTTTCAGTTTCTTCATCTGCATTATTCTTCTAGAATGGGGGTGTGATTTGTTGTTGATCCACTGGGGCTCTTTGATCTCTTTGTCTAATCTCTAGAGGATTCCTTCTGAAGTTAGCATTTCTGATCTGTGGACCAGCTTCAGGTTCTCTTAGTGGAGCCTTGTTAGACAAACTCATTCTTTCCATCATCATTTCCATTGTTTTAACTAAGGTATCTATCTTGACATCTCATGAAGAAGAAGAAGTTCTTATTTGATGGTCACTATTCTTTCAACCTTTATCTTTTCTCTTTTAGCTAAAAAATTTGCTTACACACTAACAACATTTCTTTGCATTTCTTCTAGAGTAGAAGGATTTATCTCTCTTAATTAATAAGACATTTTTGCATCAAAACCATCTGGGAATTTGATCAAAGCTAGCACTGGTGGAGGTTGTATTGTTGTTGGAATAAAATTGTAATCATTGTTAAATCTATTGCAATAATCTTGAACTGTTTCACTAGGAGCTCTCCTTAGACTGTCATATTCGGTCAAGATTTGGAGATTTGCAATAATACCTATTAGCAATGCCCTGAACCATTTCTTAACCTCTCATGTCAAATTTTGTAAAAAGAGCCTGATTCTCACATCATCATCTTTCACTTCTTGTAAATATGAGAAGTCATTCATCCTGTCTATATGTTGTTTTGTTGTGATTGGTCCATTGCTTTCAAATTGAGGCATACACATCTGATAATCCTGTGGCATGGAATGCAACTGTGATGGTAAAATAAGAGGGGCATAACGATTTACCATGATTGGTGAATGGGAAGAATATGACACTGCAGTTGATGTGGATATTAGGGGTGGTAAATAATATGGAATTATGACTTTATGAGTTGGTATAAAAGGAATCTGGATGGTAGATGAAATAGGAATAGTGGCAGAAAGAGAAATTACCGTAGGAATCAAAGGTGAAGTAGAAGGTAAAACAATAGAAGGTTGATTTTCTAAAGATTCTTAAGTAGTTTTGTTTAATTTAGTCACTAAGTTTTCAAGCTTTTCAAACTGTTGTAGAATGCCTTTATCAAATTTTGAAATAACAAGTTTTTGTAACCATAGGCCTTACTATTTCTATATTATGTATATAAATGTATGATTGTTGAATGCTATTTAGTTTTATCATTTAGGTCGATTCATAAATTTTTCAACTCAAAGATATGTATTAGCTTAAAAAAAATTTGCAAGCATATATATATGGATATTTTTTTTATACATATATCAATTATAGGGGCTGATAACCCCAATGATATGAGACATGCTCGAATTAGTACAAAATGTTCACATATGTCATTTTGATTTAAAAAAAAATTATATTTACATATGCTATCAATCTTGGCAATGATTGATAACATCATTGATGATTGAACCTTCATCAATGAAGGGAGGTACTAGAGACCATCAATGGACATAGCGTGAGAAAGAGGAGATAAATTCAGAGAAAAAGGACTTTAAAGGTCTATCTCAATTTATAGCCATAATGAAGTGGTGTGCCTAGGTTCAATATGTGAACTGCACCCTAATACCAAGTGCAGGGATGCTACATGTGATCCCAAATTTATTCTATTTATTTGTTTTTTATTTGCTTTTAAAACTATAAAATGTATTCATAGAAAATTCACAACTTCAATACTTAATGTACACTATCACTATGAAATCCTACAACAATTTACAAAGTAATAGTGTATGTGGTATAATGAATAATGATCAAATTTTTAAATTTTAATCTACAATATGCACACCAAAGGGAAACCATTTGCATGAAGTTTAGAAATATTACATTGATAGTTGAAAGTTACTGCAACATCCATTGTATCAATATTCTACTTACACATTTACTAAATAATACATTAAACAAATAACAAGAGTTATCATTCACCTAATATAAGGTAGAATACTTAATGTAGGCTATCACAATCCTCATTCTTTTCTCATCATCACTCCAATGATCAAACTTTTAAAATTCCAACGATGTTTGACTGAAGTTGCTAACCCACTTGGTTGTCCACCTTACCATTGCTAATGTACTCTCCTTCCCTCTAGCCCCTGAAACTGCGGTGGGGATATAGGAAGGAGGAGAGAATAATATTAGTTGATAGTAATTGAGTCCATAACCTTCATGTGCCCACATCACCCATTCATATCCTCCACACTTTCAATAATGCTTAAGATCACAAATTTGTAGCGAAAAATAGATTCTAACATGAAAACTTAGAATGTGATTACATCCATTCACCACTATAGAGCTCCGCGATGTCCCCTTCATAAAAATGTGTTCCTTTTATAGAATATTTTAAGTGGGGATTAGATGTGACATGTGATTTTATATGAAAATAACTAATTATCAAATTCCATAAATAAGATTATTCATCTAGCCACATGTCCTATCTTTAGTTTTACTCTCATGTAAATTTCCTATTACGCTATTTAAATAAATATTTTCTCTCAACAAATAGATATATGTTCCTAAATTTACTCCTAGATGTTCCATTAGGCCCTCTTCCCTTTCCTTCAGTTTTTCTATTTATTTTAGTTGACATTTTGTTGTCAACTAAGAGGCATAGTCAATTGTAGTTAATTCCTTAAATTTCTCCTTTTCAAATTTAACTATTTGTTTTATGATTTTCTCAATTAGAAGAGGTTCTCTTGATTTTAATTTATTAAAATCACTCATTTAAATAATTCCAATATTTCACATATCTATTTAGATTTTAGCTCACTTGTGTCCACACCAAATTAAAATTTAGATTATTCCCCACTTTAATCGTGATACCTTGTATTTTTTTATTTTATTTTATCTATTATTCACTTAGCTCTAACTTACATTCAACTCATTTTTAGGGTTTAGTTTAGTAACATTAGCTTAGCCAATTATTCTATTAATATGTCTTCATATTTAGTTTAGTTCTCATACTTTCTCTTATTAAACTTTAACATATAGGCATTTCCAATAACTTATCAATCCTTAAATTCTTATGAAATAGTCAATTCATATGTTTTCTTATCCTCCATCTAGAGCTAAGGGTTCATCCTCTCATGCCCTTAAACAACCTCATGTTCCAATGGTGCCATGTGTAGCCTTACAAACACATGTGATATGATGAGGGCAAAGAAGTACTGGTAGAAATAAAAACTCAAAACTCTCCTTGTATCACTTATTAATAGTTTGATGGGAACTAGGGATCAGGGTTCCTCTTGGTGTGCACCTCTTAGTAGTACATCATAAGAAAAAAATCCATGTTTCTTCCTTGATGAAATCACATAACTCAAAGGATAAGCACTCATGTACTTCATCTCTAGCCATGGATTCAGTATGATTAATGAAGTTGATCATGCCATTCCAAATATGTTTGTTATCCTTCTCCTACAACCCCACTACTCATATGTACGTTGCCTACTCAGTAGTCATCAAAGCATACAAAAAATGTGACAACACCCATAAACCTAATCCATATGTAAGCATGTACACTATCTACCACAATATCAAGTATCCAAAACATAAATATATAAATCATAATGTGACACAAATGATCATGTTATGGGTTGTTTCGAAGTTCTCTTTTCCTTCCACACTCAAGAAATGGTAATTAAAAGTTGGCAAGCATGGTATAACTTCAATGTAATAAGAATCATATCGATCACATATAAAGGTCATAATCAACATCATCATCATCAAAATGAAGTTAAAAGTTTGTAATATCATGAATACATATCTCCTCAAAATACATTAAAACTCCAAATCATTGTACTCATGTCATCAAAGAATAATGTATAAGTCAGACAATGTTTATATCTCCTATGAAATTGAATGGGCACCACAATTATTGAGTAAGGTTGACTATGGTTAATGAAGGTAGAGAATGGTCAACAATATAACACCTTGAGTGATTTTGGTTGTCCGGTGTAGATTGTGGTTAACTATTATCAACTATGATTAACACATTCAATTATCCATAATCAACCAAAAAGCACATTAGCCAAGATCATGATTAAGGAGTTGCAAGCAAGTAAATTTATTACTTCCGTAATATATATTTAGACTACAATGAAACATTAATAAAGAGCAAAAGCATCCACATAACATTTATTACATTTAAATAAAAATTATTATGGCTATTAAAAATATATCATTCAATATCATGAGTGTGTTTTCTAAATTTAGGCTTCAAAAAAGATCTAAGAGATTGGTTTTCGGGGGTACACCTTCCATTTATCCAAGGAACCAGTGACAAGATAGCTAAAATCCTAAAGAAGCATAAGGTTCCTTTGACATTTAGGCCCCTAAACACAATCTGAAGCTCCCTAAGATCAGTAAAGGATCATGTGAACCCCAATGATGGGAAAGGTGTTTATGTCATCCCATGCTTCTATGGAACTCTATACATTTGTGAAACTGGTCGCTCGATTAATCAAAGGATTCATAAGCACATGACTAATATCAAACATGGAAGGTCTCGCTCCTCTGTTTTGATAGAACATGCAAAGAAGACTAGGCGTCACATCTGCATTGAAGAACTCAAGGTCATTGGAAGGATTGATTATTTTCATCACCGAAAGTATTCATTTGACTTATTGGGCTCTCAAATAGGTAACTAGCATAGGTGAGAGTTCGACAGGCTCACCCTCACCTGCCGGGGGCATGATGGCGCCTTAACAGTCGAGCATGCTTACGCATCCTACTAATTTGGCCATTTTAGCTTGGCAGAGGTTTTCACATCTTTCCTCCTATTATAGCATTTTCAGGATGCTTAAGTAGCTCGACTGATAAGGAGAGGACCGGAGGGCTCAACTGTTAAGGACCTTTAGGTTGTCGACCATAAGGACTTTAGGTGCTCGACTGTTAGGAGAGGGAGAGGAGAGGATGCACAAGCAAGCGTCTCAATCTAAGGAGAGAGAATCACAAGTAGGCTCGACTGATAAGGAGAGGAGGCGGAGGTTTTGTAATGACATATATAATATATGATTGGCCTCTGCACTCTCTCGATAGGCTGATAACTGAAGCACATACCAACCCTCCCACTCTATTGGCCTCTGCACTCTCTCGATAGGCTGAAATTGAGAGCCGGGTTGAGCACCGATCGAAACCTATCTCCCTTCCATAAGCATCGGCACTATTGCTTATTCCCTCTGTCTCAGGTCGAGGGATTGGGAATCAGCCCTCGTAGTGGTTGTGGAATCGTAAGGTATTGGGAATCCGCACTGGTATTTCAAGCCCTCTCTCTCCATCTTCTGTAACGCTTGCCTCCAGTTCTCAACCGACCATTAATTGATTCCGGTCCTGCCCGTCTTTACAGTTTAGTTGTTAACACATATGTAATGGAAGTGAGGTACTGTGTCTGGTGGATAGAGTTCATGAGTGGGGAACCCGACCCTATGGATGTTAGGCAGGCCTTGGAATTTGAAAAGAGACATTTAAACCTGTATAGAGACGATGGTTGGAGTATTAGTAGGTTTTGGATCCGTGCTTTGTCTTCCTAAAATTTATGTATTCATTGGTTTATTATATAATATATATATATATAATATTATTCATTTTATTTTATCATTTATTTATTCAATTTTATTTTTTAGTTTTTATTATTTTATATTTTTACCTATCGATTGTTTTTTTCCCTATTTCATTATGAGTTAATACCAATATCTAGTTTTTTTTATTTACATCTAATATATATCTTTCTATTTCGTTTTATCTATATATATATATATAATATATTATATATATATATATATATTTATATATATATATTATTTATTATTTTTATTTTTTTTTTACACTTAGACTTATTTGAGTAACTTAGTTTTATATCTTAGACTTTTGTGATCCATATTGATAATATTATTGTCTTATGGATTAATCACATTTTTTAAATTTAATCCACGTTTCGAACCAACTAATGTGGTTCATCCTCATGAGAAAGGTGAAAAAATCAATCTTCTTAAATGTTTAAATAGTAGAGAAGTATCCATGTCTGAAATTAGCCGTTAGGAAATAACAGTTATAAACTAGCTGTTGGGAAGGTTGTTCAGAAATTAATTATATTGTTAATAGCTTTATCGTGGATTATTTAAATTTGGATTTTTTATTCTTAATGGCGGTATTTTATGTTATTTTTGCCAAAAAAAAAATAGTTATTTACGATTGAGTTGGTCTTTAATGTGACTTTTTGGAAGCTTTTCGTGTGGCTTTTTCTGGTCTAATTTAGGATGTCTAATTTCTCTAAAATCTGATCGGAATTATTTGAAATCAAAACCTTGATGGGTAAAGCTCGCACAATCGAAGTGCCTTGGGGTTTTTTAGGTTCCGAATCCATATATACAATAAAAAAAACTAGTTTAATTAACACAAATCAAGATTTCACCTCAAATTTTTCTATGAGATTCCGACACTTGAAAGCCTAAAAAGTCTCACTAAACTAATTTACAATTTTGTTCTTGAACTTTCTAAGACTTGACCATAATTAATGATTTATTTTTATTCTTATTTTAATCTTAAACTTTTTGACTTGAAATATTTTATTCCAATTTAACTTAATTTTATTCCTATTTTTTTGGTATTTTAATATAAATATTTGACTCAATCTAATCTAATATTTGCCCTAATAATGGTATGGACTTAATTTAAGTCTTATTTACTTATATTTTAATATAAATATTTTACTTTTACATTAAAATATTATCTCATAGAACATTTCCAGTTTAATTAATTATTTTTGACTCAATCTAATTCTAGATTTTTTTTTCCAATTTAACATTCTAATAATTAATTTCAAAACAAGTTGTTTTATAGTGACCATTTCTACATTGATCTCTATTTAATCTGGTACCATGATCTTATTATTCATCTCATCTTGAGGATGAACCACACTAAACCGTTCGAAATGCATCTACCAAAATTTCCTATATTATTTTTTACGGAAAAATATCTCAACATTCATAATGTGTATCTCATATATATATAAAACTGCAATTAAAAAAATATAAATAACTTAATCCATTAACCAATAAAATGTAATAATATATATATAAAATAACTAAGTTTCAGTTTATAATCTAATTATTAAATAGGTATTAAGATTATATAATATCTTTGTAACGGAAATACATTATAAACTAACCTAAATACATTATAAACTAAAATAATTTTTTTAATTTATAATATTTTTATTTAAATATTAAAAATTTTAAAAATGAAACTACTTAAACATTAAATGCAATGAGATTCTTTTAGATATATCTTATCAATTACCCCAAGTTTCCTTCATCACTTTACCTAAAAAAAAACCAAAAGCCCAAACACATTAACAATAGTAATCACAAGAAATTATTAAATTAAAGTATGTTCCACACAATTCATTAATGCACTCGTTGATCCGTTCAAGGTCGGATACTTATCCATCGAGCATAAGTGTGAATCTAGGTTTTGCTTAAACGTGATCGGTGTGGGCAGGTCGACTCTTCATTTATTACTCGTTTATCACAATAAATATAAATATATATATATATATATAATGATTGGTTACCATCATCATTGTGCCTGCACCTTTCTTTAAGAGTTTTGGCTGTGACTTACATTGCGTTGCGGCGAGATTAGGCTGTGACTTACATTGTTGGGTGGCGAGCAGTTTCTGGGTTTTTAGAGCATAATGTCGCATACCCGTGGACAAATGGAGGATCTTGATCACTACAGCAAGGTATTCAGGAACTCATATATTTTAATAAATTACATCACTAGCCGATTACCAACTCTGCTCGTTCTGGAATTGCTGCTTGATACTTCATTTCTAAAGCTGAATCAATGTTATCTTTTCGTCGTAAATAGCCAACGGTCTATATGTCATGTTTAGGTTGCTCTTTTGGCTTCTGCACGTGGAAATGATCTCTTGGCGATGTACACGCTGTTTACGACATTGCATGTGAATGATGATATGACCAAAAATTTTGGTGTCGTACAACTATATCTAAAGGTATGGAAACATTTATATTTCTGTTTGTTCACTATACATTAGGGTAAATGACATTTAATTAAAATCTCTATTGTATGCCACAGCTTTAAAATTCACTTTTGAATTCATGTTTGAAAAAGAGGGGATTACTTTGAAGAGAAATTTTATTATAGAGTTATGAGATTGATGAAACCATTTTTGTTTCAGAATTCTCGTGATTACGCACTCCTTAGCAGTACGCC
The DNA here is from genome assembly GCA_000404065.3 of Pinus taeda. Classification (NCBI taxonomy): domain Eukaryota; kingdom Viridiplantae; phylum Streptophyta; class Pinopsida; order Pinales; family Pinaceae; genus Pinus; species Pinus taeda. Next base: position 27,781 of record APFE030566761.1, on the reverse strand, counting down.
CAATATGGAGTTTCAGAAGAAGTTCTGCATCAGATTTATTCGATTGGTTTATAGTTTGTCAACTTTCCCAAAGTAATAGATCTGGGCTTTTCTATTTGTTTCAAATTCCCCTAATATTCATTCTACTGGCAAAATTCTTTGACTACATTGGTAAATATTTAATAGTGTATGCTTTGTGATAAATCAGCTTCGAGGTTTTCCATGAAGTGTGGCCTTCTGTGGCTAATAGTATCCAAGAATTTCTGATATCGAAGAGCACAACAGAAGTAGAGGTACTACGAATCATTTCGATTTTAATATTTGTTGTTCATCTTCATAAGAGGCTGACAGTGCAACCTGGATTACATTTTGCGCAATTGCGGACATGTGGGGTTTTAGTTACATTTGAATTTGCGGCACGCCTTTTGCAAATATGTGCATCTGTCAAAGACGTCTTTTCAACTCCTTTGTTGCCTGCTTTACTCGCTTTTGTAGAGTGGTATGTGTACAGCCCTGACATGATTATAGCGAAAGCTGAATTTAGGGCTTCTGCCTCTGTTGAAAGGCAGTGGATAAGCAGGCTAACAGAGATCTTCTGGATAGGTTGCCAAAAATTTCTGAATAGCACCTTGTCAGGAAAAAACATGCAAGGCCAGGATGGTATCTTGATTTCTTATATAAACAACAATCAGTTAGTGGATCGTGTTGCCCTATGGGAAGATAGAGTACTTCAAGTATACGCCCCATTTGATCCAGTTCACCGTGCCCTCCAATTGTCAAGATCGCTTTCTTGCCCAGCCGAAGAAAACAAGAATCGTATGGCAAGAATAGTTGATGCTGTTCGAAAGGCATTGCCGAATTGTGAAACATCAAAGTTCCAAGGTGTTCCAAAAGTCGCATAAATATATGTAATTTTCAAAACAATATTACGTGGATGTACAGAGCATGGTTATTGGACATTTTTGTATGGGAAAGAAAACATGGTGAACCAGGACTAAATGGGATTTTAGGCTTTATTCAGCTAGATAGTTTTAAGTTGTTTGTTGAGGATTGACATTAAATTAGGAGGATTATGAACTACCTAATGTTAAATATTTTTTATGTGTCAGGTGATATGAATAGAATATTTAAATGGAGAGGAAACATGTGTGAAGAAGGACAATAGTTGATTTTTGGCATTATTCAACGAGTTTTAAGTTGTTTGTTGAGAATTGACATTAATTAGGAACATTATGAGTAGCTAATGTTAAATTTTTGTAATGTGTTTTATGATATAAATATAATGGAAATGTTAGAATGTAATGAATATAATATGGTTAGTTTAATTTGTCTATTTAAGTGAAATAAATGTAATATGTAATTAACAGGAAATAATATAATAATAAGTATTTTATGGACTATTTTAAAATTAGTTATGAGAAAGTATAAATACACATTATTATTATTATTATGTTTTGTAATAAAATATGGTCAGTGAAGTGATTTTTTTCTTAATGAATGTGAAGTAGTGTTACTTCAATTTATAATATTTTTTGTTTCTTAATATTTTTGGTATTATTGGTAAATGTAGAATATTACAAAAATGGAGACCACTTTACATATACATTATCATATTAAACTAGGAATATCCAAGCCAATTTTAAGTTTTCACACAATAATCCAAACTAATCCATACTATCTAAAGCCTAATGTCATCATTTAAGATGCCCAATGTTTCTCCTAAGAGATGGGGAGTTTGCTATAGATGTACATTTCATATAAGAAATAAAAGTGGGGAAATACATAAACGGAGTAAAGGTAGAACTCATTATCGAAATTAAATTAACATCTTCTATTAGCATAACTTTATGAAGCTAGATTTGAGAATATTGGAAAAGAAGAAGCCTAAGTATTAGTACAAGTGAAGGGCTAATTGTTGGCTTGAGTACAGATTTGGCTAATTGTTGGCTTGAGCTAGCTTGTGAGGCAAAGAGTTATATTATACTTGTGCAAAAACTATTCAGGAGGAATAATCATTGTATTTTCTGCTAAGGTATTTTGGGTAGTAGAGGTTTTGAGCACTTGATTTCCCGGAGAATTGACTATGCCTTGGATGACAACTCAAATTACATAGCCTGGAAAGACAAGATGGAAGTAGTTTTGGAAGACAATGTCCTCAACGAATTCATTTATCAAGACATCCCTAAGCCTCCATCATTGGATGCTAAATATTTGGCTGAATGGAGAAAGTGAATGTAGAAAGTGTGTGGCAAGTACTAGGTAGATTATCCTTGACGGACTTAGAGATCACATTGTCTCAAGTCTCCATAGAAATAAAACTCCACTCTCAACATGAAACCCCAAAGGAAGCCTCAAAAGTAGTCTCATACTGTTGAGAAACCATAATTGGAGAAGCATAGAGGAGAGTAAGTGGAGAGATCCACTCAAGTATAGAAGAAGAAACCTCAGAAGAAAAGTTGTAGAGTAACCACAATTAGAGAAGCATAGAGGAGATCGAGCAAAGGCATGCAATCAAGCAGATGCCTCCAGTTGGGGGAAATTTCAAGCCAAGTGGGTAGAGGGAGCACATGAAACCATACCTTCAAGTGTGAGGTGTTGCCATGTGAAGTATTAGTCCCAAGAGGGCATAAATTTGGGCATGTTCCATTAACAGGTTTTGTCTCATGGATCATACCTTGTTATGGGAGCCCACAGTAAATAGTAGCTGGATGGATCAGTGGCTGTTGATGCAATAAGATATTAGAGTGGCAGAGGCAGAGGTTAGAAACAATGATATACTAGAGAGCACAGAGAAAAGTTGACAATAATGTAGATATGCAGAGTTGGTAGAAGCAATGATATACTAGAGAGCACAGAGAAAAGTTGACAATAATGTAGATAGGCAGAGTTGGTAGAAACTTTGGTGATAGATGCATAATACTAATTCAAGTTGGATGTTTTTTTTAGCAGATGCTTTCCGAGAGAAATATTGTATTATGTGCAATTGATATTCTTTGTCTTTCTTCTTACTGTTTTGATCAATCATTTTTTTCTTATTGTTTTGATCAATCATTTTTTTAGTTGTAAAGAGTAGAGTAGATTATTTCCTTCATGTATGTTCCAAGACTAAAGAAGAATCTTGTTTCCTTCACGCTATGAGTCAAGAACTTGTATGCTCTTGAGCTACAATATGCATGCAAAGCCTTGAGGAGAAAAGAAAAGGTTAGAGACTTGGTGGTTGAGAGGAAGAATGAATTAACTCTGAGAAGCAGTTTTGACAATTCTGTAGCCACAATTGGAGAATCAGAGAGGATACTAAGTGGAGAGATCCACTCAATTAGAGAAGAAGCAAGCTCAAAATCAATCTAAGAAAGTTGTAGAGTAGCCACAATTGGAGAAGAAGAGAGTAGACCAAGTGGAGGCATCCACTCAAGAAGATACCTCCAGTAAAGTAAAATTTCAAGCCAAGTGGGAAGAGAGAGCACATGCAACCATACCTCTAGGTGAGAGGTTGGGTGATGTGAAGTATTAGTCCCAAGACAATAGAAATTTGGGTAAGATCCATTGAGAGGTTTTTTTCTCATGGATCATACCTTGTTATGGGAGCCCACAATACAGTAGTAAGAGAGACCATTAGCTGTTGATGTAGTGAGATATCAAAGTGATAAAGGAAGAGGTTAGTAACAGTCAGATATAGCAAAACACAAAGTAGAGTTGAAAATAGTGCTGATAGGTAGAGTTAATAGAAGCATACAAATTTTACTTGATAGAGGCAGAGCTAGTAACAGTTAGAGACCTTGGTGATAGATGCATCATATTGACTCAGGTTGGATGTTTTTTTCTTTTAGTTTCAAGAGTTGATGTAGTAATAACATAAGAGAGAAGTTTTGAATGTATAACATTCCAAAGGTTTGGGATTGGGATATATTTGAATTCCTTTCTTTTTTAGATGAAGTGTTAAAAATGGCAAAAAGAAATGTTAAAAACAACATCTAGAGATTCCAATTTAATTTGTCCTTGAATTAAATTGTAATTCTTTCCTCATAGAAACTTGTACAAATTAACTAAGATAGAGGCAGAGCTAGTAACAGTTAGAGACCTTGGTGATAGATGCATCATATTGACTTAGGTTGGATGTTTTTTTCTTTTAGTTTCACGAGTTGATGTAGTAATAACATAAGAGAGAAGTTTTGAATGTATAACATTCCAAAGGTTTGGGATTGGGATATATTTGAATTCCTTTATTTTTTAGATGAAGTGTTAAAAATGGCAAAAAGAAATGTTAAAAACAACATCTAGAGATTCCAATTTAATTTGTCCTTGAATTAAATTGTAATTCTTTCCTCATAGAAACTTGTACAAATTAACTAAGATATAAGATAAGTAGACTTTGTTAGCTTAGGAAATTCGAGTTGGAATTCTATCAAGAGTCATGTAAGTGTGATCCCTAAATTTTAGGGGTCCACATTGAGTTTATTGGAGTTATATTTAGATATCTCAGTCTAATTGAGTTATAGTTAGCTAAACTAGTTCTAACTGTTGGAGGAGCTAGTAGAGGTTTAGTAGTGAGTTAGTGCACTGGTGCATCCTCAGTGCCACACCATCTAACTCTCGATAATAACTCAAACATGTCTGTTCAGAGGAAGTGTCTCTTTCCTTATTATAGTGTGGCAAAGTATCACAACATGGCATTGGGAGGTGCATTATGACATCTAGTTTTTTAAACCTAGGCTTAATTCTCTCTCGTGATGGACATACATTGCTCATAGGAAAGGAGTTGAGGTTTTGTTCTCATCTTCATTCACCTAGTATGGTGTGCTTCTGTTGATTGTTTTGGGTAGTTTTCATGTTGTTAAGACTACTTTCTTTCTAGTTCAGTGATTTTCTTGGTGTGCGATAGAAGAGTTTCTTATTTGAAGAAATTTATATCAACATACACTCTAACTTTAATCTCTATTTGTCATTACTTGGGCTCTATTTCTGGTCATCATTTTATCTTGCAACGTTAGGGCTTGGTGTGCTAATTTTCTACAATTCCAGTGTTTGTTATGAGATTTTAGCTGGGGAATACTCTTGTTTTCTTTGGTTCATAATCATATTTTTCTTCAATTTTTGGGCAATGGTATCTAGGTGTTAGATTTGTCCCTTATTTTTTGGTTCCCTTCAAGGTGCCATTTGTCTCTCTATTTTTCTTTAGGAATACTTTGTCATCTTTGACAGTCCCTAAATTTAGTGAACTGCACAATTTTATGAGTGATCTAGTGTCATTGGGTTCTAGGTTCTTTCTCTATTTTCTTTTTCCCTAGGGGTTTTATCACTCTATGTCTTTGGTCTACCCTAAATTGGGCTATTTGGTAGAGTTTGGTCTCATGTCTTTATTTTGGGGGGCACAATATATTAGCTCTAAGGTTTCAATTGCAAGGGGTTATTACATGTTTCACTTCTTTTTTAGAAGGTCATGGTTTATGTTCCTATCTTGTTTGTTCTCCTGTTACAAACATTATGGCACCTCACCAACATATGATGAGTAGGAGGGGTGGGTTTATAAATCTTGGCGTTAAGAGAACAAGGAATTCTTCATTCAATTTTATGGACGCTTCTTTGATTACATTCCTATTAAGGTTAGGAGGTAAATTCTTCTATTTGAGGAAAGAGAAAAGGAGGACTACCCCTACCATTCTATTTTTGATCTTCACATATTAGTGGAAAAATTCAAAAGTATTATGGACCTTGATAGATTTCCAAAGAAGAGGTGGTGTTTCTTGTACTCTCTCGCTTTGCATCAACAAATGGATACATTGCTTCATATGATCTTTAAATATAAAGAGGTTGAACAATATAATTTATTTTATGGGTTGGAAGATGTTAATATTATGTTACATAATATATGTCTACTTCTCAATGATGTGGATTCTACATTGTCGAGGGTGGAGATTTATCTAGTTTCTGTTTGAGCATATGGTGACCTGAATAACCCTCCTAGGGATCTAATTGATCCTCCTATGGATAGCGCTCAAGAATTTACCATTATCTCCTTTGCCCAAGGTTATTTTTCTTGGTTAATATGCTTTTGTCAGAAATTTTGTTATTTTTTTACTAGCACTGTTGAAGTTACTATTTGGATTTTCAAGTTTTGGATGCTAGAGGGTAAATGAAGTCTTCGTTAAACCTTTCATTCTCTTATTTTTTGGTTCACATTATCTTCAACCTTAGTGATGATATTCACAGGTTCTCTACAATGCTCTCACTTTGGAAATTAGATGTGTCTCTGATGGCACTCAATTGTGCAAGGGTATTTTCAAATAGGTATAATTATGTTCGGTCATGGTGGGTTGTGTTAGTTTACGGTGCATGTCCTAGTTCTTTGATGTGATTACAAGGTGCTGGAGGAAATGTATCTTGGCATTCCTTTTTAGTTTTATCATTGTTTTGGCTTGTTGTGCATAATCTTGGTGAGTTTCGAGCGCTACGCCTATGTATTTGGTTTTGATCATGCTCTTGGTTTCAGTTATGTTCCTATGCATTTGTTTATTTGTTGTACATGTGAAACATAGTTGTATGCCTCTTATACAATGGCAGCCCCATCGTGTGTTTATCTAGCTAATGTGTTTCAATGTTGAAGTCAACATGTTCTACTTATGTTACTGTTAGTAGTGAGTTTTGGGATGACTCTTACGCTCCCCTAGTTTGGTCTATTATAGTGTATGGATTGGTGAATGATCATGTAATTCTTCTTTTATGAGAAATGGAAATTCAATATTAGTTTACAAAAGCAAAAACACTATTAATCATACTATACTTAAATATTCATTTATATCCACTCATTTAATTGAATATTATTATTGAAAGTATCAATCACAACCCTAAATATTAATCCTTTGACATAAATCAAAGTCAAGTGGTTTTCTTATAATGCGTTACCATAAACAGGCACACACACACACACACATACACATTCCAAAGAAGAAAACTTTTATTTTCAAAAGATATAAACGTGCATATTGTTTTCCTTGATAGAAATCATGTCCTGTTTTATGACCCCACTTTCCTTACAAAGTGAAAAAAATTGTGACAATACAAATGAAATCTTATGTGTTAGTTGTTTCTTAATTTTCTATGTTAGCTTAGTAGATATAAGGACCAATTTTCTATCAAACACTTCTTTTCAAAGAGAAGAGTACATGGATAAAATACATAAATTCCATCAAGAAATTCCACAAATAATAGTGGAATCTTGGATTAAATAATGTTAAATATGGAACTCTAGAGAGTCAGGCTCCAATTCATCCTCCAGTTTGGAAATTTCCGTGGTGCCAACTTATAGATTTTGATCCTTATTGGAGAGGTAACCTACATATAATGTTTTCACACACCCAACTCTCATTCCTTCATTAGGGCTACGGGCATCACATTTTTCTTCAACCTAATCCATTAGAGCCTGATTAAGGATATGGTGCACCAATTTATTTTTATTTCTTTTGTGATCTCTTAAGACAACAATTAGTTCTAATTTCAAGAGCATTCAAGAGACCCAACTTACTTAGGGTGTATTTATGAAATTATAACAAACCAAGATTAACAAATTCTACCACAAGTACCTTGAGATATATTCTCTATCTCATCCAAATTTTAGGTTTGCAATCTTAAAAAATAAAAGCTATATCAGAAATACAATGCTGCTATGTTTTATTCCTGATTTCAAGAGCATTCAAGATACTCATCCTCCTTAGAGAAAATAACCAAAATTATATTAAATAAATATGTGAAAATAGAAACATATGTTTAGTGATATTTCTCTTCATTATGATCTACGTTTTAGTGTTGGAAACCTCTCAGAATAAAAGTTATAGTGAAAAACTCAAGATGGCTTATTTGAAGAAACATTCAGGAAGCTCAACTTCTTTAAATCATATATCAAAAAGTATAACAAAAAAATGTATGAAACTTGAAATAGATGATCAATAATATTTCCCATCATCATAATACTAAATTCATGTTATGAAACCTCATAAAAATTAGAGTGAAAATTCCAAGATAACCAGTTTGCCTCATAAATCACATTTTGACATCCACATCCAAACTCCAAGAATGAGCCCAAAAACCTCCCTCAATTTCATTTTCACACTTCAAATATACTTAAATCAAAGGATAAATTTTGGATTTATGGTCTACAGAGAAAATTAAAAAAAATGCATCATGCAATTAATAAGGAAGGCATGCATGCACAGATCAAACCAAGGAATTGGAAAATTTAGTAAAACAATCTCTACTAAGAATTAAATATTACCCAAATCAATTCAATTTCCTTAGTCATAGTTAGGAAAATAATTAGCAATTTCACCAGTAATAGAATTCATATCCTCCATATGTTTATTTTTCACAAACAAATATAATTAAAAAAGGAATTTGCTTTCGAATAAATAGTTTCAAATGCTATGATTTCATACATATATGGTTGAAATCATCAATTTCATTTACGAAGCATAGAAGTATTTATCTAATTTAGAAAAATAGAATCTAGAATTGAATTAACATGAGCCACCATCCAACCAACCATAGGCAAGGCTACACTCTAGTTTTTCCCACAACCAATCACCCCTTAGCATATAGTTTCCAAACTATATTTAACATAAAAGTGAAGGTAAATCTCATGTAACATCCCCTTATTGTAGCCCTATTTATTGTAATGATGGTTGTAATTGTAATTCCAACATGGAAGGACCATGATTGGATGGAACTCTAGTTAAAAATATAGTAATTATTGTTATTTAATTAATGCAACTAAAGTTTGGATAGCCTTACGGGTCTCTGGTGTAAGGGGAGCTTGATACCCATATATATTACTTAAACTAGTGATTCCCTACCATCTAAATTAAAATATGTAGTTACCAATGGCATATTGATGGTTTACACCTATTTTTTCCCCATTGGATACCTATTGCATGTAGTGAATAGGTATAGATGTACTTGAAGAGGGAGAAAGTGGCAAGATGCCATTTGAGACCTCAAAAATATGGGATTATAAAGAGGAAAGCATGGAATTTTCATGTTGGAACATGAAGTGAAGGAAGAGACGCACTTGCACATAGGAATATTAAAGTTCTCAAAGGTAAAGAAGAGGAGATAGTGTTAGAGAATATGGGAAAACAAAAGACAATGCAAGCATAGTAGGGAGAGAAGGTATTCAAGAGATTTTGGGGATTCATCTTGAGTTCTCACTTGTTGGTGTACACTAGTCCCAACTACTATCAAGAGGCATTAAAGAGTAAATCAAGGCAATGTTCATAGTGGTGGATGTATGAAATAGTTGATTGGGGGAAGGCATGGGTTGATTATCAAGTTGTAACTTGTAGTCGATGCTTGGGAATCTTGAGCTTGCGCTCTGTGACTATGGGTACTATTTTTCCTTACTAATTGTAAGACTCTATCGTCTAATATTGTGTACGTGGTAGGAATATTAGTAGATGAGCAAACCAATAATGTAAACCTCCCTTGCGTAAGTGAATTCCTTAGAACTGGTATCTGGCTTGAGAGTGGTTGGCTAAGAGAAAGGTTGAAATGTAGTTAGCCTATGGTTGGGTGGAGAGTGGAAATACATCCTTTAGTTTCCAACCATATCAGACTTATTTAGAAAAGTATTCTTGGATTATACATGTTATTCTATATAAAATAATATTTCTTCTTAACAACCCCTGGTTGATTTTTTATGTAAATAAAATAAGACTGAGGTCTTGGGACACATATGCCAAGATGAATTTTGGGAAAAACATAGTGATGTGTATCACCATGGTTAATTAATGGCTATGGAAATTGAGAAAGGAATTGGTAAAGGAAAAGTGGCATTAATTGTCATTTTATTTGTGAAATAAAGTAAAATAAGAGAAAAGGAAGCTGAAGAGACACATATTTGCATTAGTTGGAAATTGAAGGAAAAATGAAGGAAAATGAAGAAATTAGAGGCCTCAATGATAAAAAGGACTCTAAGGACCAGTTCATGGCTTTTCAACATTTTTATTTTTGGATTTCTATTTCATTCTCACATTCTCTCATAGTCTTCCATACTTCGAAAAATTTTGGAGCATTCTTGGAGGATGCTTGGAGCACCTTAGCATTCACTTGGATTGGAGAAAGAAGGAAAAGGAAAGTAGTAAAGTGCAAGGGAACAATTCAATTAGAAATTACAACTCGATTTATTTGTAGGTAACAAGTTTCATGTTTGATTTCCTTTCTGATTTATGGATGAATGGTATATGCATGTGATTTTCTGGTTATTTGTTGTCATTGGCATGGTGACTTGCTTAGATTGACAGTGGTTTTAGCCTTTCCTTTCCATTTCCTTGATAGTTAGGATGTTGTGGTTTTTTCCATTTGTTGTTTTGATGAATGCTGCTCAAGTTCCTTATGGGTGTGGGTTGAAACAAATGCTCTAGAAGCCCTAGAACAACTTGGGTTGAGTTACTACTCTTGGAGCCTAGGTTGGGGCAAAAGCTCTAGAGCCCTTGGTGGGTTGAGTTACTACTCCGTGGAGCTAGGTTGGACAAACCCTTTGGAGCCCTATAAGGTTGTGGGTTGAGTTACTATTTCCTGGAGCCTTGGAAAACTTGGGTAGAGAATGATATGGTTTGTATTATTGATGTCTGGTCGTAGAGGTGGAATCATTATGGTTGAGGGTTGAGTTGGTTTGGCCTCTAGAAGCCCTAGTTTGGTTTTGTTTTTGTTTACTCCATGAGATCCCACATTCATGCTTAGAATATGGTGTGAGCACGATCCATTTGCCAGGATATTTTTCAGTTCATGAATTTTCCAATCGGGAAAAGATTAGTTTTTCAATTCTCAAAACTATCCCTCATGTCAAATACTAGTGGAAAACCTACTGTGAACAAAAGGATGACAGGGAATCCTCACTATTTTCAGTCACACCCACTTGGGATTCTTTTCGAGTTGCCATTAAGGAACAATACTACCTTGTTGGGAGCTATGAAGATAAATACATAAAGTGGACCATGCTACTGCAGGGAAGGGATCAAGATGTTCTATAGTTCACAAATGATTTTTGTACCCTTTGCACTAAGTTGGGTACCACGGATTCAGAGTGGAATTTGGTACTTAAGTGTCGTAGCTCTCTACACAAGTACATCTAGGATGAGATCAAGTTCCTAGAAATATCGCTCGGCACAACATACCGATATGATGTCAAGATTAAGTAGAAGTTTAGAATAAGAGATACTTTGGATCTGCAAATCCAAAGAAAGAAAAATGCACCCCCAAACCAATGAGAAAAGGCCAAATCCAAGGTGGGGTGAACTAGGAGAACCCGTCGAAGCCACAAGCAAATAAAAACACCATGAAGAAAAAGAAGGACATGGAAAATTTGTGTGAGTTCCATAAGAGCTCCACTCACAACAGAGGTGAGTGTCGGGCCAAGTAGTCACTATTGGTCAAGTTGAAGTCTTCCAAAAGAGGAGATTTTGATTTTCTTGTGCAAGTGAAAATTAAATTTGCAGTTCATTCTTCAGAGTTGGCAATGTAACTTTCTACGGTTTGAGACTTGAGTATGCCTTGGATAGTAGCTCAAATTACATAGCCTGGAAGGACATGATGGGAGTAGTGTCGGAAGACAATGGCCTCAAGGAATTCATTAACTAAGACATTCCTAAGCCTCTAACATCGGATGCTAAAGATATGGCTAAATGGAGAAAGTGGGTGTCAAGCATGAGGTAGATTATCCTTGATGGAGTATGAGATCACATTGTCTCAAGTATCCATGGCAAGGAAACTCCATATTCAATGTGGAAGACATTGAAGGACCTGTTTTAGAATAACAGTGACCATAGGAAGTTGGCACAGAAACAGAAAGATCAATATGGAGAAGGGCGACTTGATTCTGAATTACTTAAGCAAGTTCACCCATTATCGAGATGAACTTGGAAGTGTCAGGATTACTGTTGTCGAATATGATATGGTGAGCCAAGCTCTGCTAGGACTTCCTGAGAGTTGGCACAATTATCAGGACTCTATCAATGGGAGGGAGAAGCTACAATATTGGGAACAAATGTGGTTAGATTTGGTACAAGAAGAGTTCCGATGTAACACTAGAGATGGGACCTATTCCAAAGAATTGGAAGAAGACTTTGCATTAGTGAGAAAAGGAAATAAATACGAGGGAAATAAGTCCCAAGGTGAGGTGGGTGGTAAGAAGATGGACTTATCGAAAATCAAGTGTTTTCACTGCCCCGAGCATGAGCACTATGCCATGAATTTCTCACAGAAGAAAGTAAGCAAGAAGGAGCCTACAGTAGTCACAATAGGTGAAGCCCTAACTTCACAATTCAAACTTGATTTCACTCTCATTGCATGCATGGCCAGCACTGTAATGGGAAGAATGTGGTATCTTGAGGGTAGTGCCTCGTTCCATACGATGGTGAATAGAAATATCTTTAGTGATTTTGAGGAGAAATACCTCAAGTAGAACATAGAGTTTGGAGATAACAAGAGGTATAACGCTACCAGGATCGGTATAGTTACCTTTCATAGGGAGTTAGGATCTTCTCTCAGAATCATAGATGTGATGTATGTTATAGGACTAAAGAAGAATCTTGTTTCCATCGTGGTATTGGAAGACCATAGATGTGATTTTATTTTTATTAAGGGAAGGGTTTTCCTTAGACACATTTCCACGGGATAAGTGAAACAAATTAGTGTACAAGTCAAGAACCTCTATTCTCTTGAGGTAAAAGATGCATTCTAAGCCTTGAGGAGAAAGGAAAAGGTTAGAGAAATGATGGTTGAGAGGGAGACTGAATTACCTCTCAACACAAAGCCCCAGAGGAATCCTCAGAAGTAGTCTCAGACAATTATGGAGCATCCATAATTGGAGAAGCAGATAGGAGACCGAGTGAAGAGATCTACTCAACAGAGAAGAAGCAACCTAAGAAGTAGTCTCAGAAAGTTGTAGAGCAACCACAATTGGAGAAGCAGAGAGGAGACCGAGTTGATGCATCCACTCAAGTAGATACCTCTAGTCAGGGGAAATTTCAAGCCAAGTGGACAAAGGGAACACATGCAACCATACCTTCCAATGAGAGGTGGGGAAATGTGAAGTACTAGTCCCAAGAGGGAAGAAATCTGGGTAGGGTCCATTGAGAGGTTTTGTCTGATGGATCATACATTGTTACAGGAGCCCACAGTACATAGTAGCAAGATGGATCAGTGGTGGTTGATGTAATCAGATATCAAAGTGACAGAGGTAGAGGCTAGCAACAGACAGATACAAGAGAGAACAAAGTAGCTTTGACAATAGTGCATATAGGTATAGTTACAAGAAGCGTGGAGTTTTTAGTCGATAGAGGTAGAGCTATTATTAGTAAGAGACTTTGGTGATAGATGCATCATACTAATTCAGGTTGGATGTTTTTTTTCCAATTTCAGGAGTTCATGTAGCAACAACACTAGAGAGAAGTGTGGCATGTAGAAAATTGTACGTTTCAGGATCAGGATAGAGTTGAATTCATTTCCTTTTGAGAGGGGGTGTTGAAAATAGCAACAAGTAATGTTAAAATTAGAATCTATAAATTCCAATTTAATTTGTCCTTGAATTAAATTGTAATTATTTTCTTATAGCAACTTGTAACAATTGACTAAGATAAGTTGACTTAGTTAGCTTAGGAAATTTAATTTGGAAGTCTATCTAGATTCATGTAAGTGTGATCCCTCAATTTTATGGGTCGAGATTGTTTTGATTAGGGTTGTAATTAGATAAAAAAAGTCTAACTAAGTTATAGTCAGTTAAACTAGTTCTAATTATTAGAGGAACTAGTAGAGGTTTACTTGTGAGTTAGTGCACTAGTACATTCTCAATGCCACACTAGCTAACTGATTTTTCACTCAATAATAACTCATGCATGTCAGTTCAGAGGAAGGCCCAGTTGAGAGTAGAGTGCAGGGACAATGTACTATGAATTGTATAATTTTCGGAGTTGTACAGAATATGGTGACCACCTCATTAACATTTCAATTTATAAACATATTTCATATCGTATGTTATATATCTTAATCTAACTAGAACTTATTATTATTTTTTAATTCAAATCCTTTTTTATCCACCTCTCCTCTTTTTTTTTTTTTGTAAATTAGGCTAATTCTATTAAAAAGAGAAGAGTATAGTACAATCAAGCTTGTATGCAAGAAAAGCAGAAAAGCAAGGGGGTCCAAGGAAATAGGCAACATCTTGCTCCTTGGCTACAAACCAGAAGAGGGCTAAAGAGAACATGGAATAACAAAGAACCAGGACTAGGCAGAGAGAACTACCCTGAGGGGATTGATACAGTCATACGACTTTTTTTTCCTTTTTTCTTGCTTACTTTGACCCACTCAATGGAATTTGGCTGAGCTGAAACGAGTTGAAGACTGTTCTACTCTGGCGGCGGAGAATCCTTCTCAGAGTCTGAGGAAGAAGTGAGATGAGCACGTTTCTGAGAAATTTGAGAGATGGAGGGGTTTTCCGGATCATCCAAGGGAGTGTCCATCGGAATCTCAGCGTTCAGCTCGTCTGCAACTATTTCCTCCTCATCTGAACTGGTGGAGTCTGAATCTTCCATAGGCGGAGGAGGTGTACAGGGATTCCAGCTTTTGGGTTTGGACTTGCACTTAGGGGTCTTCTTTTTGTCGAGGAACTGGGGACAGGAACTTTGGAGATGTCCTGTTTGAAGACAATGGCGGCAGCGGAAAGTTGTGTTCTCGTAATCCAAGGTTTGAGTCCAATGGAAATCTCCATACTTGAGATTGATCTGCTCCGGCAGTCCTTTGCTTATATCTATTTCTGCGCAGAATCTACCATATGTGTAGAGGCCATTTTCCTTCCGCGAAGAGTCCACAGCCAGGTATCTTCCCAAAGTATCTGCGATTGCTAGGAAGACCAAGACGTGCCATAGATGCACCGGAAGGTTCGGGAGCCTGATCCAAATGGGAGTCTTGGTGATAACAGCTGTAGAAGGGTCGAAGTCTGGAAACCAAGGAGTTAGAAAGAGCCCTTCCGAGCCCCAAAACCAAGGGCCTCCTGTTAAGGCCTTCTGATAATCTTCATCTCGGTCAAAAACCACAATGAAGAATCCTTTTGAACATAAGTGTATCTCACTTTTTTTAGTCCAATTGGTGTGAATCCATTGGTATAGATCTGATGTGTGGGGCCATAGCCCATTAAATCTACATACCAGTGCGGCTTCTGCATAAAGTTGATATCGATCATCAATCCCCGGATGGGAGAGATTGATAGAAGGAATGTCCTCTGATTTGTCTACTAGAAAGGGCTTTGGAGCCTCAGATGGATGGCCTGCTGATGGAGGACGCTGTGAATGGGCAACATCTTTATGGACAACATCTCTATAGGAGAAAGAAGGGGCAGAGGAGGTCTGCCTAAAGGAACCACCTCTCAAACGAAATGTAGCCACAATAGAGGCATCCCTTTGAATTCTGTAATAGGAAAGAGGAAGGGTATTCATGAGTTGCTTACCCTTGTATAGCAGCCTGAGGTAATAGGAAGGGATTCCTAGCTGGCTTGCAAGATTTTGCACGAGGTCCTGCACCAGATCCGTAGCGCATGCCCATAGCATTGTCGTCTTGCCCGAGAGAGTGACTTGGATTTGATAAGCAGAAGATTCTTCAAGCAGATCTGGTTCAGATCTGGCCCCTGCTGCCTGGTTCAAACAGATCCGGGATTCCTTCGATCCAAGGCGGGGAAAGGGAGAAACTTCTTCTCTGCATTTGGCTTGATGGTCCTCGGTGGCGCAAGCATTGAGTATGCACGGAAAAAATACTTGGAATCCTCTTGCCAGAGTTCCAACTCTTGTAATTAATGGATCTGATGCAGAGATTTTGCTCTGTGGCTTTTGTATGACCCGTATCAATGGATGGGCGACCAGATCTGATAGTCCAGGGCTTGATCTGTACAGGGAGCCGCAGAGCGATGGATATGGCTCCCATTCGGAACTCCATGGTGGGAGGGAACCCAGATCTATGCCAGAAATAAACAGAACGTCATTCTGATATTTAATGTAGATAGTTTATGTCTTCACCTGCGCATTGTCTTCGCCTCGGAACAAAGTTTTGAGGAAATCCTTGAGGCTGTCGTTCGCAAGGGTTTTCAGCAGCGTGTGGCCGGATAGTTCCACGATCGCGTGCTGATTCCTATCAGGATCGATGGCCAGCAGCTTAACTATGCGGTCCGAAACCTTCTTGGCGAGGCACAAACTCTTGCTGGGCGCCTGGCGAGAGCCAACACTGGTGATCTGGTGAAGGATACCGCTTCTGAAGACCGCCTCTCCGCCGGCAGAGGACTGCTCCAAAGGAAGGCTGCGCAAACACCACTGGACGAGCCCCCCTACCACAGGCCCTGCATCTTGAAGAGGAAGCGCCGCGGGGAGGCAGCGAGCCCGGGCTGCGTCAAACTGTTTTGCAAGATTATAGGCTCTGTCTGGCGAATTCAAAATCTCATAGTGAAATACAGAGAAGTTAAGAGCCAGCCCTAGCCTGATAGGATGCGTTGGAGCCAGCTCTGCCGCAGCAATATCCTGCGCAGACTTGTAAGCAAGCAAAGTGTTCTCAGCGGCCTCCTTCCTCTCGGCGTCTGTCTTAATCTCGGCAAGGTATCAATGGTAATCGCCCTTCATCTTGAGATCTCCTGTCTATCAACAACGGTCTCAACTCTGCATATTAAATTAGTCATATTATCCACCTCTCCTCTTAATATCTATGTCGTTGCGGTTATTTTATTTCATTTGATCTTATTTCTATTACTATTTTAACACTAGTAACTGTAGTCCCCCAATGGGGGTGTTAGCATGAGTGTTAATGAGTTGTCCTTGTAAGGAGTGTCCTCGCTCCAGGTGTCTCATTCCTTATTATAGTGTGGGAAAGTGTCACTTCTTCTTTTGAAGGTCATGGTTTGTGTTCCTATCTTGTTTTTCCTCCCATTACAATCATTATGGCACCTCACCGACATATCATGAGTAGGAGAGGTGAGTTTATAAATGTTGGTGTTAACAAAACAAGGAATTTTTCATTTGATTTTGTGGAAATTTTCTTTGACTCCATTCCTATTGAGGTTAGGAGGTAAATTATTCCATTGGAGGAAAGAGAAAAGTAGAACTTCCCCTACCATTCCGATTTTGAGTTTCAGATATTAGTGGAAAAATTGAAAAGGATTATGGACCTTGATATATTTCCAAAGAAGAGGTGGTGTTTCTTGTACTCTCTTGCTTTGCATCAAAAAATGGATACATTGCTTCATATGATATTTAAATATAAACAAGTTTAGCAATATAATTTATTTTATGGGTTGGAAGATGTTAATATTATGTTACGTAACATATGTTTACGTCTTAGTGATATGGATTCTCTATTGTCGAGGGTGGAGACTTATCTAGTTTTTTTGTGTGCATATGGAGACCTAAATAACCCTCCTAGGGATCTAACTGATCCTCCTATGGATAGTGCTCAAGCATTGACCGTTATCACCTTTTACCAATGTTAGTCTTATTGGTTAATATGCTTTTGGCTAAAATTTTGTTATTTTTGTACTAGCACTGTTGAAGGTTTTATTTTGATTTTCATGTTCTGGATGTTACATGGGAAATTAAGTCTCAATTAGTCCTCTCATGCTCTTATTTTTGGGTTGGAATTATCTTCAAACTTAGTGATGATATTCATGGGGTCTCTGTAGTGCTCCCACTTTGGAATTTTTTTGGGTCCCTATAATACTACCGATTACCCCATTACTATGGTAGTTGTACCCCTTATTAATATTGTTGTGCCCCTATTGCCCACATATTGTTATTACTGTGCCCCATAGAATCCCTCTATTGTTATTTTTGTGGCTTTGTATTATTATTGTTAGGTCGGATGGGTTATATTGTGACTCCTTAGACTCCTATATATAGAAAGGAGGTTTTGTCATTTGTATCATCCAAGAATTGTTCATTTATCTAATATAAAGGAGGTTGTCCCCTCGAAGAGGCTGAATTCTAAGCCGTTGATCTATCCTTTCTATCTTCTCTTGAGCTGGTTTCATAACATTTGGTATTAGAGCCAAGTTCTAGGGTTTCGGTGCTCCAAATAGGTCATCGTGGCATTTTCGCTATAACTTTTTTCTGCGACGCTTCAGAAGTCAGAAAAAAACCCATTTGACAAGACATCACGTTGTAGCACAGATCCAAATTTTAGAGATTTTTGCGCTATATTGGCGGAGATATGATCTGAGGAAGTTGGTCTTTTTGCAGACTCTTGAATTACATTCCAAACAGTTGACCTGGGGAAAATCGTCATAACTTTATCTCTAAGCATCGGATTGAAATTTCACAAAAAGGTATAGAAAGAGGATAGGCTATAGTTTCCTCTGTATATTTTTCAGAGCCAGAGGTCCAAATAGTGACATGTGGCACTTCATACAATTTCGCTCTTCTGAAAAGGTCTATAATCAGGTCACTGTGGGAGATTTGGCATAAACCTTCATTGGAGAATCCAATTGGGGTCAGACTGGTGGCATTGGAAAGAGGACATAGAGGGATACCATAGATGAAATTTCAAAACTCGATGTTCTGAAAATACAGAGATACATCAGAGGCAATATCGAGCCACTGCAAAGAAAAAAAGGTGTGTATATTTTTTTAAATTTTTGCTTAAGATTGATTTGAATTTTTTTTTTGAAGGAATTGTTACACTAAAATTTGTCACCATGACTATCTGCAGTTAATATGGCTCCATGAATAGTCATATTATCCTCCTTGTCAAGCCTCATACCTCTACTCTTCATGTCAAACTTCAAAAAGAGAGAGTCAGTTAAAAACATGTTTATCTATGGGTACTGCAGGTTCTCTCTACCCTCCCTGCGTGTACGCACTCCAAACACACTGTACCTGTGTACTTGTATGCTCTGTAAACCAAAGGATGGGTGCGTACCCCTGTAAAGGTCAAAAGGCGCGAGTTTCATCTTTAAAAAGTTACTTGTAGTCACTTCTAGAGCCTTCTAGAAGAGTGTTTGACGTGTATTGAGCGCCTCCAGATGGTTCATGCACTCCTATGATAGAGGAACTTATCCCATCAAGAGAGGAGATACCCCATCCAAAAGAGGGAGTATCCCATTGATGTTGTAACTGAATAACTTCCTCTAGAGTACTATAAATACAGGTATTAGGCCAAAGGAGGGGAGGTTAAAAGCTGAACATTCCAAAGGGTAAATGCTGCTGGAATTAGGACTTCCATCGTTGACTTGTGAGGAGAGATCACTATCCTTTCTTGTTGCCATATTGGGAGTTGGTGAGCTTGTCAAAGTAGAGGAAATCTCTTGTTGGACCCTGGGAGGAGCTTGTACAACACCAAGGCTCAAGTTGTAATGGTTCCTTTTTGTTTCCTTAATACAAATAAGTCCATTCTTCTCAATGATTTGTTGTTAATGAATTATTTCATGTACTCCTTGGTCTATGTGATGAATATGCTTTGTTTTATGAAATATTCAGGTGTTATGTAATCAGTTGCTTTGTTAGTGTATGCAAGTCTTAAAGTGAAAGAGGAGCTCATCTGGATCAGCAAGGCTGGACTGCTACAACAAGCGTTGGACCTAAGGTAAGATCAGAAAACACTTGGTTTCTCATAGAATAATGTATGTTTAGAGAAGGATTGCTCTTGTTTGGTTTGTTTGTCATTAGAGAGTCTTAGACTCCTAGGGAGGTTAGGTTTGTCTGCAAAAATAACTCTTTGCGCATGACGAATTGGCGACTCCGCTGGGGAATCCATTGATGTGATTGATTTTTCCTTTGAGCATTACTTTGATCTGAAAAGAGTCTTGTTTCTTTTGCTTTTTGGTTGCTTGACTGTGTTTTTGGGTCGCTTAGCTTAGGGTCGAGTTAGAACTTATGTTTTCTTTGTTTTACAGTAGCACGCACCCTCTGCGTTGGACACAGTGCATACTTGTACGCACTATACCTGTGTACACAGAGCGTGCACGCACCTGGTTAAACAGGATGCCTGCGTACCCTGTTAAAATTAAGAAAATTTCCTTTTTTATCATTTTTTCCTTTTATATTTTGGTTTTCTTAGTCTTTACTGCCCAGATCCACTGGTTGACTGTCAAAAATCTTCACCTGCACTTGTTCCATTAGTGTCGAAAGTTTTAGTGAAATTCCTTGAGATTTAGCCTTAGGGTTTGGTTTTTATATTGGTCCTGTAGTGACTTTGGGTTTAGAAGTCGCAAAGCCTTAGATATCTCTGGTTTTGTCAGTCTTCTTAGGAGTCGGACTAGTCGCAAAATCTACCCTCGTGAGCGACCTACCTTTGTGTTGCCTCTTTGCAAAATTTCAATAAGCTTGTTCATTTAAAGTTGTGAATTTCATTTTAAAAAAGAACAAAAAGAGATTGAGTTTTTATTTTGATTAGTTTGTGATTCTGCATAAACTAGTCCTTGGATTAATCATTCCCAAGTAAAACATCTCAGAATCATCCTAGTAAGCTTTTGCTTCTTAGATCGATTTGTTAAGTATAAGGTTAGATGTATTTCCTTTGATTTGCTTTTGAGTGATTTTTCATAGATTCTCATAGATCTTGAAATTGCTTTGATTAGAGTAGTTTTACATGCTTTTGTTAAATAGGAAAATATCAACGATCTCCTTTGCGATATTTGCTCTAGAGTAACATTTGATATCTTTGAAAG
>APFE030566756.1:114318-125951 GCA_000404065.3 Pinus taeda | reverse complement strand
CTATCAATTCCCAAAAGGCTAATTCGTTGAATAAAAATACTAATAGAAATGTATTAACTTGTGTTGTTGTATAACTATCTTAGATCCATATAACACTGGATATATCATGCGTCGAGAGGGATAAAATCCCTCAAGGTGCAAACATTATTTTTGAGGTGTAGAACCTGAGGAAAGGCTTTCACCTCGAGAGATTTGATCCCTCTCAACACATGATAGATCTGGTGTTATATCGACCTAAGCTGGTTCCAGTTGAGGGCAATAGTGTCACATTTTTAGATTATTATTATTATGTATAGGGTTGACATTAACTTCAAAATTAACATTATGTTTTCTTTGGTTGGCATGGCCATATCATTCTCTTCTCTAATTTATTCTATGGTCCTTGCCTTGATTGGTTTGTACATCTTTGTTTGGATGCTTTGAGTGGTTTTTGTGTTTGGATTTGGATGATAATGTTTTTGAATGTTACAATTCTTGTGCTATACTTTTGTATGTGTATGTAATTGTCTATTAGTAATTAGTTGGTGATTAAGAAGGGGGGAAATCTTCTCAATAGTTTGCAGGAGGATTGATAAAAAAAATCTATTTCATTTAATTTTAGGTTCATAACTTCTAACAACTAATTAATTCTCAATAGCATCTCTCTAGGTATTATGAAATATATCTTGAAGAGTAGTTTTAATAATTTATTTCTTCAAGATTACTCTTGAAATAATTTGTTTATCTGCTAATGTTTGAAATAATTTATTTCCTTCAAGAATGTTTTGATGATTTTGTATCTATAGTTTATTCAACAAAGTCAAGAAATAATGTATTTTTTTTATTTTTCTTTCAATTAGTGGCTAGAATTATAAAATCTTGTTGTAGTGACTGCAACACCCTCAGAGCCTTCCTTGGGTTTTTTCCTTGATGTTTGCAAACACTCGGGCTCATTCCATGAGCTCATGTCGAGTTTTTGCACCCTTGCTTGACCGTTCAATGTAAATCTTTTAGCATGTTGATCACAATGTCATGCTTGCAGTCATGTTCTCGCTATGAGAAAAGTCCATTTTCATGTGTACAAGTTCTATTCACTATGAAAGCATATGCCTCACTCACATATGAAGTTGTACGCAATGTCACACAAGTGTCCCCGTGATCATTCAACGATCTATCTCAAGTGTCGCACTTGTCGCTCACACCTGTTGGTCAGTCACATTGAGCATATGTTGTCTTGTTCGTTCGAGTTGTCTTCTCATCGAGTCGTGTTGAGTGTGTGTTTGGAAGGTCATGCATGCATAAAGTCACTCGTTCACATACTTAGTCATTCTGCTAATACTTTTTCATCCAGATCACCATCCAACAGGCAGACCTCTGTTGAGCTACATTATGGAGTCTCAACTCTTAGTAGTCATGTATTATTGCCCATAATTGTGCAAAGCTTGAGGTTTCCTCCAAGGAAGTCTACATTGTGCAATCTTCAAATCAACCTGACTAACTGTCACCCATAACAACGTAGAATTTTCTCCTTAATCCATCTCAATCTGTGTTTCCCCCAAGCAAATCTATTAAGCTTCCTACTGGTTAATTAGAGAGTTTGACCGAGCAATGACCCTGGGCTTCACTCCAAAAAATTGTGCAGAAGATGCCACCATGCTTGCCTCCATTCACTAAATAAATTGCACAGACATGAAGGACAGGAACTTGGTTCCTGTCACTGCAATGTCCTCAAAATTTGTGTGGTTCTGTCAACTAGTCACCCTATTAGCCAGCCTACTACTCCTCCTGAAAACTGCATAATTTTCATGGGTTGTCTCCTAGCTTCCAACACCCCGCTTAGCCCAGAAACTACGCAGAGATGTCCTGCAGAATAGTTTCCGAGTTTTGCGCAGTTTTGGATGGCAAGCTCACATAGCTCGCACTAGCCTCCTTGAAGAATCTGTGCAGTTTTCATTGCCAATGTCCTCCTTGTTTCCTACACTAAGTCCCTGGAAGATTTGTGTAGATCTGCCCTTCAATTGAGCCATATCCCGCAGATAGTCACTGTTGATCCAGACTTCCCATCTCAGCCTCCCAGTGACTTTTGCGCAATTTTCCTTAACAGGGCCTACAGCCTGCATCCTAGCCTGAAATGTGCTCTGTCTAGTTTCAAAATCTTGTCCTCTCTCCCAGTCACCTACATCCAAAGACAAAATATGATGCATCATGGTAGACTAGGATATTTTTGGATTTGATGTCGTCTCATCATGAGTGATCGCAGATACATGTACATGGATGAGACATGGCACACCTTTCCATACGAAGGTGAAGCTATGATACACTAAAATGCTCATCACTGAGAAGCACTACAACTCGACATGGACACCACCATTAGCATGAACATGTCAACATTGTCATGTCCAATCATGTCATGAGTCATCTCAGCCACATCACTACTATGGGCCATACTGTTGTAATCAATGTAATGTAATGTGGAAGTCCAAGAGACTGACATGTAAAGTTGAAGACTCATGTAAGTCAAACAGTCATGAGGGAAGTCGAACAATCACAAGGCTCAGTTTCAGCCTTGGCTATATATACCCCTCATTTGTACATGCAAAGGACTTTTCACCTTGTCTCCTCCCACATCGCCTTGAGAGTATGTAGTCTTTTCTTTGAGGAGCGAGCAATGGCTCCAACACCCTGCTATCAGGGTTAGTGATGTGTGGTGTAGCGATGTGTCTTGGAACTTTCACTTAATTCAAAAGCTTAATAAGAGGTTAGCACGTTTTCTCACATACATTGTGTTCGTTTGTAAGACTATTCTTTCGACATTTGTAATGCACAATGCTTTAACCTATATTAAGATAGTTGAACTATTTTAGTTGTTCTAGTACATATGATTTCGAAAATGTGTTGTATCAGTTGTTAACATTGTCTCGCCCATGTGGACTATTCCACCAGACACTGGAAATAACCATTCTCATAAACTTGTTTTAACGATCGTCACACTCGTGTGGACTATTTCGATGGTTTTTGTATGTGCTATGTTTTTGTTACGTGTTGTGTGACTACCGCATCTGTGTGGATTAATCCTCTGGAAGCTGTGCACCTCCTATTATGTTGTGTGTCTCTAACAGAGTTTGGAATATTCCCTTTTGACTTGAGACTCACTCTCACCCTCTTTATATGTAGTGAAAGAACCTTGACATAAGTAACACTAAGCACTCACTAGGCACGCGAACCTCATTGTTTGAAGACAAAGAAAACCACTCTCATACGCTGACAAGCAAGATCTAAGGAAAACCTTTAAGACAATGGAAAATGGGCCATCATACTAGATGGGACTCCTACACCAAACATTGTGAGGTCTCGCTAGGACTTCATAGTGGAGAGATCCCCTAAATGTTGTCAGGTCTAGCACCGCCAAAAATTTTGGTGCTAGAAGGAGGGCCGCTAGTTGTTTATGGTTGAATGTCCTATCACCCCAACTCATTAATCATGTAGTCAAGGCAGTAAGTCACACTCCCTCTCACCTACATGCAACTCTGAAATTGTTTACTCCTAACCTCCCAGACGTGAACACAAAATTTCACATTAGCACCTTCACTCTGTTCGTCCCATGACGAGTTAGTTTCCAAATCATTTAGACTGATCAACAGAATAAAAGATCTTCCATATGCATCAAATAAGCCAAAGACCACTCCCAAAAGAGTTTTTGTATCATCAGTGGAAGAAGAGATTCTTTCCACACTCAAATGTCTGGAAGAATATGTTGAGAATGGAGAGGAATATCTAGTCTTCTGACAGGGAGAACATGACACCTTCATGATCTTTGGCTCAGACTCCTGTATAGGAGGTGGAGGGGAAGGTAGCAGAGGAGGAGGAGGTGGAGAAGAACATAAATCTTAGAGTTGGAACAATCAAATTATGAAGAAGAGGAGGAGGACAAAGAAGAAGAAGACATGGTTAACCAAAACATGGAATGGATGACTCAAGGACCATTAGCTCTCCCGATTTCCTTACACAATATGCTAAAGTGTTTGGAGAGGATGTTGACAAAGTATGACCTTAATAGCATAGTGAAGGGAGAAGAAGACTTGGACAACTTCTACCTACAACTGCAAACACTCAAGGTACGATACGATGACGTTGCATGCAGTTTGTTTTAGTGTACCTTGGATGGCCACGCAATGGTATGGCATCACAACCTTCCTATCAATTCCATCTATAGTTGGGGCATGCTCAAAAGGATGTTTTTGGAAAAATTTGTTGATGACAAGACCTTGACCATGTTGCTCAAAGAGTTGGGTAGTTTGAAAATGGAGTTGAAAGAAAAGGTAAAAGATTTCAATCCAAGGTGTTTGTGCATATTGAACAAGTGTGCAGTAGACACAAAATCTCATGACTCCATCACTGTCGACTATTATACGTCAACATTGCTGATCAATATTCTGCAGTTCGTCAAGCGAGTTGTGAAACCATCATTACTAGAAAACTTCGATGAGGCGATCAATGTGGAAAAGGACATGCATGTGATTGGAGTCATCAAGGATGATGAACCAACAAAAGAGTCTAGAGATGCGAGTAGGAAGCCCGAGGCCACGACGAGCAAGGGTAGAGGCAAGGAAGCAAGTGACATTGAAACCCTTGCTTTTCTTGTCAAGAACTTGACAACAAAGGTTTCTAAGCTAAAACAATGAATGATTGACACATCTATGAGGAGCCAGCCTCCCAAAGAACATAAAGGAAGCATGGAATCAGGCTGCAACAACTTCCTAGATAAAACTGTGCAGAGCTCCAACTTAGTGTTCCAGATGCAACTGTGGGTGAACAACGATTTTTTCTCATTCCATGAAGACATTCAAACGCAAGGGACTTGTTCATAATGGAAACGAGTTGCGGACTCATTATGCAATCTTGCACTAAACATAGTAAATGGCGCGTAGTGCCAACTAAGAGACGAAGACGATGATGAAGATGCTGCATATGATGAGGCACCCATAGTGCTCGTAAGTAGCACAGAAAATAAATACTGAGAAGCAGCCCCAAAATAAAAATTGTTGATACAATCTTAGTAGTCAAGGGGCTCCCCCTACGTTTGGGGAAATGTGAGAAAAGCTTGAACTATTGAGGAGGGATGATCCACCAGGCATCTGAAAGAAGAAAGCACAAAGCAAGCCAAGGAGGAGAGTTATTAACAAGAGTACATCCATGAGTAATAAGCTACAAAACACTACATCAGATAGTACAAACACGAGTCTAACCTCGAACATCTCGGTGAGTATACCCGTGCTTGATTAAAAAATTGTGGAAGACATGAAGAAAACTTGTGCAAACATCTCTTTATTCGAGTTATCTAAGATTTAGGGTTAGTGGGATATTCTGCTGCACAAACTAGGGCCAACATCTAGAGACAACACAACCTTTACTAGTAAGGGAGAAAGCACTTATACCGGCTCACTCACAACTATGCTCAACACAATTCGAATGGAAGAAGAAAACTTTGTTTAACCTCCATTCTTGCTTTCATTCGAAATCTTTAACTGTAATTTGCACAATTGTTTGGTTGATTCTAGTGAGCGTTACGTACATCTTGGAAATCAAGAGGCATCGAACAAGTGGGCCAAACTCACTGGTGGCCTCTGTGTAGTGCATCCCTTCAATAACAAGGTTAAACACCTCCTCCACATTTATATTGATGGGTTCGTCTTCAACGCCATCTTCGTCTTCTATCCAATTTGCAGAAAATTTGAATGGGCCTATTTTAGAAGGTGAGCAAGGTGTGGGCCTTGGATCTTTATTTTTAACTTCAAGATATCGATAAACTAGCTCTATAGTGGTTATAGCTCTATATTTTCTTTTCTTTTCTTGAGGCCTTATGAGAGTTTAAAAAATTAATTACAAGTTTAATTTTGTGAAAAATTATCACAGTTAGGAAAACATGTGCCTCTTGTGGCTCACATCCCAACTGTACATCGGCTTTCCACACTCTTGCACAATGGAAAATTCATGCACTCTCGCCTCCATCTAACAAAGAAAAATTCAAGCATGTTAATGATCATATTATCTTGAGGATTTAAGAAGTGTGGAGCTAATGAGCATTGTAAAATAATATCGCATACGTCGATCCATTACTAAAATATTAGCAATAAGATCCTTTAATACCAACATATTTATCAATTAATAACAGGGCCTACTAAAAGGAGTAGGGTTTTTACAGTGGGTTTGTGATAGCGATTTGATGTGAAATGGAGCACAAATGCATTTGTGTTATATTATAAGCATATGTGTTTTCTATTGAGGATAAAAAATTGGAAAATGTGATATGTATGAGAAAGCATCGTATATGTCGAACATTTTATTGTTCAAATCTTTTATTGTCCTGAGCTTTTATATTCAAACATTATTAGGTAATAATGAAATTAGAATGTAATACTTTCAGAAAATTAAACTCTTAACGTTAACTTGTTATTTTTATTATTTTTGACTATGATCGAGATTTGATTATGCGGTAGATAAGGTATGTATGTCAATTCATTGAATACATGATTGTGTTAATCACAAAGAAAAATAACTAACGATTTTATTTTACAGATAACTGTTTAATGTTAAAAAGTTTGAAAAAACATTAATACTCTTCACAATTGGGCTATAGTCTCTATTCTAAACTGATATGATTTCTTAACAGGGAAAAAAAGCGATGTATATTGATCTAGGAACATGCGACATTGATTCATTTTTTTATATTTTTTAAAGACATTTAAATATTCGTAGTCCACATTATTTTATTATTATTATTATTGCTATTATTATTATTACAATTTCTGCTATCTACCTCTCCAACTATCTTAAGTGTCTAATACATATGTTTTATATTCATATTCTAATGTCACAATACTACTTACTAATTTTCATTATGTTGTCTATAGAAGCATTCACGAGGTGTTAGATCATGGAATATTTTTAGCATACATGTTACAAACACAATTCAAAAGAGTTGGTTACAAATAGAATTCTTGTATGGGTTGTATGATATTGTTCTTTAGATTGCAGACCATGACTGATTATCATTTAGAACGAAACTACAAAATGTGTATTACCAGTGACAATCCTCTCGTAACGATGTACAAATTTTAAATACTATATGATTTCAAAAAAAGACCTCAAAATAAAAAATGTATAAAGAAAATCAACTTTAAGAGAACTAATAATATTCAAGATGATGTCATACCCAAAGGGAGAATATTTTTGGAGGGAAAAAATGAAAACTACTTTCTTTAATCATACTTTTGATTTATCTCTTTGTACGTTTGCTCAAATTCGAAATATGTACACTCGTTAGATGCAGAATTTGATTTTGGGTCCAACAAGTGTCCACTATGCATACTTTTGAGTAGTTCCACTCCAAGGTAATTTAAAAATACATGAATAATGTATTCCAAACACATATTTTTATCTATTTTAGTTTTTTCTCAGTGTCAATCTATTCAAAAATACGCATAGTGGGCAGTTGTTGGATGAAAAATCAAATTCCACACCCAACCACTCTACACAACTAAAATTTGAATAATTCTATAAAAAAAATATGTCGACAATAATTAAAAAACTATAATCTTCTTTCTTTTCTTTTAAAAGTCATAATTCTTATTTTATATTATCATTTTAAATATTATTATTATTTTCCTTACAAAATTCATTTTAAATTTTAAAATTCCCTTGCTATTTTTTTCCATACATAAACTTATGTGATGGATTTCAAACAATGTCTCTATACTTTTATTAGAAAACCATTGAATACAATAAAAATCTACCTGTTATATTTAACTTGTTTGCACATTGAAGGATGGTTGTTCATGTGGTAACGATTCATCTTTACAATTATTACATCAAAGTGACATAAAAATTCCACTTGTTAAATTCGGCTCTATATTATTATATTAGAATATTAGATCAATACAACTTGTGAAAGCATGGAGTCTAATCCTAAATCCAAACTGCTCTATAATATAATATATATATATATAAACTAATTTAATTCAAACTAATTTAATTCAAGTTTAGCTTTAAATTTTAAAATGAAAGTGCACATGAGAGGATAAGGACCAATTTGCATGCCTATCCATGAAAGACATAGTTTCTAAATACATATTATAGAACACCATACAATGGAATTGTCACAACGAGATTGTCAACAATATTGCTTATGGGATTGAAGCACTTAGCACCATTGCTTATAGGATTGAAATACTTACGGAGAATCACAAAAAAAAATTAAATCTCTTTTTTTTCCATGAGTAGCTTATGTTTTTGGATTATTAAAATTTATTTAATACGATTTTAAAGAGCCTTTAAACTTAGGTCATGATAATATGATTAATAATTAATATAAAAAATGAGATTTTAATTTCTTAAGCTTTGCGAGTGTTCAAAACAATCTAGACCATTTATATTAATCAGAAATAAATTTGGAGTTACTTCAAAATTACTATATGGAATTATTGTTGGAATATTAATTCTTACTTGTTTCCATTGTGACTTTCTATGTAAAGAATTTGTTCATATTTTATAGGAGTGGTTTTCCTAGTTTGGTGTGTGGTTGAGATATTACCTCTCCCGACATATTGTATGTCCAAGATAATTTTCATATGTTAACACAATATCCCTGTATATATGTAATATGATTTTTTATTAATGTATGTGAAGATATTTTGCACTATCAAGTTTTATCATGGTGTGAGAGCCCTGAGGGTCTAGCCTTGAGTGTCTAGCCCCTCCTAGGCTTAACCCGTCATAGGGTGAGGAAGCTTGGCCCATCCTGGGCTAAGGAATAAAAGAATATATTTTTTTGTTTTTTCCATTGTGATTCAAGTATGCATGTCGTGAAGTAGCAAGAGCATCAGTGGATTTTGGACAGTGGTTCCATGGATCGATGGATCTGCATGTTTATTTATTTTGTTTTGTTTTTGTTTTTTTTTTGTTTTTTGTTTTGTTTTGTTTTTGTTTGTTTTTTTTTTTACCGATCGGTGCAGCGGAGGTCACAGTCAAGCATTGACCAAGGAGTTTTCCTGGTGGTGAGACCTGCCTGCTCGTGAGCGCAGCTACTGGGATCAGTTGTCATAGTTAGTGTGCGGTGGTGCGGGATATGCAAAGGTGACCGCTGTTGTTACTGTTGCCAGAAGAGCTCCTCCTTCGCGGTTTCGCAGGCCGATCTTTCAACCCAACATGAAGTGTGTCTACCATGCTGTAGTAGTGCATTTATGGAAAACGAAGCTCCTGAAGAATCTGTACTCGATATGTCAGCGGCTGGGTCAGGGCCAGTTCCGAACAACTTCCTTGTGCATCGAAAAATCCACGGGAAAAGAGTACACTTGAAAATCGATTGCCAAGCGGAAGATGATGGCTGAGGAGGACGTGGAAGACGTCTGATGGGAGATTCAGATAATACACCACCTGGCCAGGCATCCCAATGTGGTGACCATCAAGGGGGCCTACGAGGACATAACCTATGTGCATCTCGTCATGAAGCTCTGCGCCGGTGGCGAGCTGTTCAACTGGATTGTCAAGAGGGGCCACTTCAGCGACCACAAGGCCGCTCATTTGACCAGGACGATCATCGATGTCGTAGACGGTTGTGGAGGTGCTCCGAAGTTCATTAAAACAGAGGTTCAAAAGTGTGGCACCGATTGCAGGATCTGCAGGATCACTGCTGAGAATGTGGCTGAAGGTCGAAGGTATTGGTGCAGTGAGCATGGATCTAGTGTGAACAGGGTTCGAGCATTGAAGTGGCAGCATTGATCATTGGAGCAATGGCTATCTACACTTTCGGTGAGGTCTTCTCTTTGCAAGCAATCGAAGTTCAATGAAGTAGTGCGTAAAGAGTAGAGAGCATACCCCGTTGACATAGTGGAATCAGAGGCGTATTGTAGTATCTTTGCTTTCCATCATTTATCACCATCGAGATGCTTCTAGGCCTGGTTTTGAGGCACTATAATTTATTATGGCAGATGGTGCACACTTAACCCATGCAAACTATGTACTATGCCTTGATGTTGCTCATTCTTTTGCAGAATCTCAGATTGGTACAACTGAGAGGTCTATGCGAGCATTGGACTTGATTGCTGGGTTAGTTAAATGTCTAGTGCAGTGGTCAAAAACTGACTCCCATGCTTCCATAGTTATTGGTCTCTCACAAGAAGAGACATCAAAGTCCTCCCAAGAAGTAGGAGACATGTGGTTGCGACTTGTACATTATTTCCGAAAGGTTTGCATAGATTTCAGAGAAGACATCATAAATCATGCCATGTTGTCATTGCAGCGGTGCTTTTCAGCAGTAGAGGTCATTTACATAACACTATCACATGGTGGCATCAAAGTGCCGCAATGGAGGTGGTGGTGGCATCCTTCACCATGGTGGCATCCCTTGCTGTAGTGGTAAACTGTGGCCTACGTCTCCTGGGCGGTGAGCTCTACCAATTTGCGACTTTTGTTATTTGTTGCGCATCTTGAAAGCAATTTAAAGGTGGCAACATTATATTAGTGAGGAGGTCGAGCTAAATCTAGTGAGAAGGAACTGTTGTGCGTGTGGCTAGGCACTGTGATCTGAATTCGCTCAATACAATGTGCATCCAATCTGTGCTGCGTCTGGAAGAGCAAAAAATGTATAGGAACTACCTACAGGAGGATGTGAGATCGATTTTTATCATATTTCCAAAATGTTTTAATGTTCCATCATGGCTACCACAAACCTCCAAGACATGAAAGAAGATATTGAGCGTTGATATCATGGAAGAAGAACATTGTGCATGATCTGTTCATTTGGTCATTCAAGAAGAACACATTCTTATAGGAAAACGGGATGTTTTCTCAGCACACATTCTCTTCACATTTGTATTGACCACAAAATATAAATAAAAAGGTAGTGCTCCCCATTTTTTCATTGTTTAAATTTTTTTAGAAAGTATTGTTTTAATGTAATTATGGTTAAAATTCAATGTTGACATTTAGTTCGGCCAACTATTTTCACGAGTTTGAATCTATGTTGGAATTGACCATTTTAACAATAGAGAAATTTATTTGGAGGGATATTTAACAACTAGATATAATGAAGACATAACAATGAAGATGGCATTAGAGGCACTGCATCAAAGATTGGAAGATGATGGACAATCGAGTTTGTGTGAATTAGTGTAAGTTTGTTGAATAGATTCATGGTGTAGTATGAGTCACATATTGTAATTAGAACAAATCTACATGTCATATACTCCTTTGTAATGGTTAGGTGTGGCCTTCAAATGTTTGTGTCCCTGCCACAAGATGTTATGCTCTTAACCTGCAAAAAGATACCCAAATACAGAATATGCGAAGAAAGATACCCAGAACATAGAATAGTGAGAGTCAACAGCGCAATGATTTTATTATTCAGAGAGTAATGTTCACTTGCCTCTTCGAGGGGGCAACCTCCAATAGAGCAGAGCTCGATTACAAAATAAGACACGATACTCCTCGCAGGGAGTTTCTATCCTTTATATATGACTCATACGTGCAATACCACAGGCCAATACCGCGGTATTACTAATACCATCTATCTAATACTACGACCCATTTGCAACTAACTGTGGTTCCGTTATTAATTGCGGATTAACCACTTACAATTATTAATATGGGCTTTATTG